>JASVER010000006.1:20136523-20276523 GCA_030449065.1 Oceanodroma leucorhoa | reverse complement strand
TGATTCTCTTGCACAAATGCCTAAAATGATACTGTTTATCTTCAGAAGAAAGAGTAGATTAGAAGAACACAGCCTCTGACAACCAATTGATTAAATTTAGGGCATTGAGATACATGTTACAAAAGAAGATGAAAGTACTCCTTATTTAAGATTTATTGTTAAAACAAGAAATTGTATAAAATTTGGATTAAAAAAAATCAATTGCGATGTAAAAACCGCAATTGTAGTTTTGCTTTTTAAAGAGAGATAAAACTGATAAATAAACATTYGAAGGTCGAAACAACAACTTTCACTTAATTGTAGGTAGCATAGTATATGTGTATGTGAAAGGCGAAGAAATCATAGACGCATTTAGGCTTACACTGGGGAAAAAAAMCCCTCTCTTAAATCATTAGGGAAACATTTATTCAGCAAAGCAAAAATGCATTAAAATATTTTATAGCCAGGATTATAATATTTACAGAGATGTGATCAAATAAAGGCCAAAATGTAGTTCATTAACGTAGCCTCATGTGTACCAGTGACTAGCCATGAGTGTTTTGAATTCCCCACACATTCCTTCCCTTTTCTTAACTTATATTCTCCAGGCCCCGCTACCAAAGGCTGAAGATTCTGTATTTTGTACACTAAAATACATGACATTAAATTTATTGCATAGCAGAAACGAGGCATGTTCAGTGTCACATCTCTCTGCTTTAGAAAAATCTCCAAGAACAGTATCTCAAATGCCCAGTGAAGCCCTTCTTACACGTAATATTTTGAATACACAGAATCTTATTTCCTGTGACATGCAGAAAAGATGAGAAAAAATATGGAAAGATGAAAGAAATAACATCAATCAGCTGCGTGAGAAAGGAAGATACCTTCTCTTTATATGAACTCTCATTGTTTCCCAGGAACACAGCATAAAAAGATAACACACTTCCTTGCATTTTGTAAAAGGCTCTTGACATAATTTGTGACTTATTAACTAGTGATGCTAAACGCACATAAAGCACTAGACACTCTTTCCTGTTTCTTAAAATTTAACACTGAGGAAAATTAAAATATTTTTCATGCGACGCTTATCTAATATTAAACTTTACATTCGCTTAACAGAGCACAATCTTCACAATAACAGGGTATATTGCCAAAGGCAGCATGCAGACTTTTTGGAATTGCTCCCATCTCTTTCGGTTCACCTGTAAAAACATCTACGTGCTCCCTAGGACTGCATCTGTGGCTAGTTTTAAAGAATGACTATCCATGCAAATAGGCATAATTTCAGCATGAAATAATCTGTAAAATCAAGACAGTAGTCAATGCTTAGTTTGCAACCAGGATGAATAAAAAAAAAAAGCTTTTAATACTTAGAAACATTATGTTTATTCTGCAGCCTTTGCCCATGTATTCTGGATGTAYAAAAGAATTTTCAGAGATTTGGTGTCAGAGACAGTTAAGCAAGGGACGTGATGTTTGTTTACATTACTGGCTCCTTGATTACAGGAAAGCAAAGAATGATAAAAATTAAAAAAAAAAWAATCATAAAYTCAGATGGGAAATCCAGAGCCTTACACTGTTATCAGGACACTGCCTTCAGAGATCATTCCTTATCAAGAAGGACACTAAGCAAGTGAAGTTTGGAGACCTCACGATAACAATAAAATAACAAGGAGTTCTGTTGCAGGGTCCCAATTCTACCACCTGCACACCAGGTAGCATCCCACCCTGCACCCAACTCCCCTGGAGTCCCGGGATACCAAAATCCTGTTACATGCAAGTGGTAGGATCAGGCCCTGCTTGGCAGTATGTGTTGTAAAAGACCGTCTCCTGCTTTCTCTCAATTAATGCAAATGGAGTTTTTCAGGGGGCAGAATCGGACTCTTACAATGAGGTCTTCCTCTGAAACAAATCTGAGGAGTTGGGATTTCAGAAGGGTTGTTTTTGTAAACAAACGGCCAGGTCTTCAGGGGGTGCAAAGGGGCGACCACCACCAGAGCTTTTAAGCAGGCGATACTGGCACAGAATAAACCAGGGTCAAGGTTGACCTTTCAGTCTAGTGGTGTTCATTTGAAAGCAATACAAGCTAATTGCAAGATAACCAGAAGAGCTCTTGCTTACTGCACGTAAGATATTCTAAAGGCATTCTCCGTAACGATAATACTTGCCCATAGGAAAAAAAAAMCAAACACCAAGACCGAAAACCTTCACGCTTTTCCTTCCTTTTCTGTAGTCAAGCTATGCTTGATTGAGATCCAGCAGTAAGTTCCCAGACTCACACCAAAAACCTCATGTCAGGTTTCAAGTTTTGCACATTTCCCAGCTAATCTGAGGTGCCTGACCACTGTTTCCCTCTCTCTTGCCCAATCCCAACCAAGGACACGCGTGGGGAGGGCTTGCTGTACCCTTGAGTCAGCAGCTCAGGAAATAGGCTGTCCTGCGCCAGGTTGGAAGGTCATTGCCACGCATCCTTCCTCCCCAGTGTCCATTTTTCTCTCCCCGAGCCCCCGTACCAGCAGCTGCTCGCCTGTTCATTCCTGCCACCGCAAACATGCGGCAGGAGGTGCTCCGGAGCGATGCCCCCTCCTTCCCTCGCTGGAGGCATCAGAGTTACCGTACGCTTAACCTGGGYATTAAGCAACATCTCCCATTTGCCCTGGTGTTATCCTGAGCCTACAGACTGCCAGCTTTAGGGCTTACGTGCCTGTCGGCTTAAATATGAGAAATAGTTCTACTTTAGTCTGACAGAACAGAACAGCCAGTTAATATTTGGGTCTCGGAGGACCAAAACCAATTCACACCTCGAGGGAAGTGGAATGGCACGTACAGTGGGATGTAAAATCCCAGCCACGAAGGCAGACTTTGATACCGATTAGAATTGGATAAATAGGGAACTCTTGGGGGGGAAAAATAATTAGGAAGTTTGTGTACTTTACGTAGTACCAGTACTTTGGCTGCACATTGTCTCAAAGCTGTATTTCATACATCTAATATCTCTGTACAGCTATSCAGAAATATATGGAAAAGATAGCTTGTATATATAGAAAGATAGCTTAGGTTGTCAAGATCTATGAAGAAATCTTCAGAAGCATCATTTCTTTGCGAGTTACAGAGTTTTAAATTTGTCAAGGTTAAATTTGCTTTACACGTCACTTTTCATACTCCTTGCACGTCAAGTGTAGTTTATGTTAAATTTACCCTCCACATCTCAAGCCTCGACTCACACGATGCAGCTTTCTCAGAAACCGAACATTTTCCATGCCCATGTAATTAAAAATCATACCAAAGGCCACAGCACTTTCTAAGTCCATCCATAAACAKAGCTTGCAGTATTTTATTTACAAATTTACTTTCAAAACGTTTGTTTAAGGAGATATGATTAAAATGTAGCTATGAATAACCACTTAACAGCACAGCAGCTACAGGCATGGGTTTATTTCATATACCTTTGATATGCATTGACATTTTAACTGGAAACAGATTAATTTCTAGGTATCCAAGAGTTACTGTTACCAAACCTTTGGCTAGAACAGTCTTTAGAAAGGACTATGATGTCAGGTATTTAACCGCACTCATTACAAATAAATCAATTTCTGTAATCAATTTTGTTAACTCATCTTGATCTACAAAGATGCTGATCATTTTCTCCTAGATTAATTCATACACCTATGAGATGCAAAGGAGACGTAAATTCAAACTCACCCTCCTCAGCCGCTCTGAAGGACCCTAGCCTAACCTAAACACAGCAGTAAAGTGTAAACTTGACAAATATTCATGGATGAATTCAAGGAGGTATCAGTTTATAGAGCTGAAATTGTTCCTATCTTTTCACAAGCCGACTACGTTCTTTGGTCCAGCATCTGCCTGCTTCATGTCAGCCCGTTATGCCAACACCACACAAGAAATTTAACACGCTTCTGCTAATAGAAATATTTAGATCTTTCACTCTAAAGCGCTACACGGCGTATGGCTTTGCCAGAATCAGCCAGGAAGCGCAGGATGAAAATTATTCCAGTCAACAGCATTTCACGCACAAAACCACAGCTAAAATCCAAAGAACAGATGACATCTATTCACGATAGATCTGTTCAGTGCTAAAATCACGTTAGCCGCTAATGAGAAAGTACTACCTTTTTGTACGGCTCTGACACAAGTTTTCTTGGGAGAAGGGGTTATCTAACTCCCTTAGCTGAGATGCCTAATCAAAGAATCTGAAACAAGGCAGAAATTATGAGCAACTATTTGTGGAGTAACAACTACTTTATTAGGATTTCTCCATAAGAATTAGAGCCCGATTCACTTCAAAATTACGCTACCTGCTCTTTAGCCTTAAAGAAAAAAGCCACCCCCGTTTTATGAACCTGGTGGTACTCAGGGCCCAATCCAGCAAGGCATTCAGCAATTCCCATGAATGCCAAACATCCTCAATGCCCATCAACTACAGGGCGAACTGACAGAGCTCACTAACAGGAGGGATTCGGCATCTCATTAGTTCAGGCCTTTATTTTGGGGAGATGCACGGCCCTCCATCACGTATCCGTGCTCGGCACTGCTTGAGGAAACAGACTCTTTGAATGAGAAAAAGAAATTGAGCTGCTCAAGGTAGAAAATTGAAAACATTTTCCTCCTCTCAAGCCAGTTTGGTTCTTGTTATTTCACTGATCGTGAAGAAAATAACTCACACGGTCTCTGTGCAGAGACAATACTGAAACATTCGCAAGATTCCTGCTACGAACTCAGCCCAAGTTTTCCAAGATTTTTTTTTGCCRTGCTACACGATGTCATTAAATCACAATTCTTGAATTAGCTAATCTAGCAGTTAGGCTGCACTTTTGAGACAGAATAAATCATGAGTTAGTACAAATTGCAGTATTTAGAATTCTGCCCTGAATCAAATTAAACTCCAATTTCAAAATGTGTCCCTTCTTACGACTATCTTATTTATCAACCGATCATAAAAAAGACAAGTCATACAAACTGAGAGGCCTCAGAGTTCAACTGGCAGGAAAGTTAACTGTATATACTGACAGTGCCATTCAGCGAATGTAAGATACTTTACAGAATAATTTAATAGGRAGCTGTTAGCGAAAAGTATATACATTGTACTTTTTATCACAGATCAACTCACAAAATGTTGATACTCTGTCTACCCTTGAGTATTAATAAACATTTCACAGTATGTGATATTGCTGTTAAAGGTAAGCTCTGGACAAAAAGCAGACAAAATAAATGCAAAATGAGCTGCAGTGGTCATTAACTTTACATGATCGAWGGCAACTCACAGCAAAACTGCGAGAAGACGACATAAAGGGTATATGCCACATGCAAATCTACGGGTAAGGAAACTGCCAGCATATAATTCATCCTGCGTACTGTCAAACCTCTACAGACGATGGAAGTGACAAATAATCTGAGCTTTTACACCTCGCGGTGACACAGCCGTGTTTCTGTACCCCGCATTGGACAGCACCGGACCTTTCCGCCACCGAGCAACGGCCACGGATGTGCTTCCACGTGCCCCCCRCCCGTCCCCAGACACGGATGAGGGTTTTGGGGTGACACTTGCCACGCAGCCACAACCATCACAGCGTCCGCCGCGAGCGCTCGGGACCTGTGGGAAACCAGCGGGTTTCCAAATCCTCACCCGGGGAACTTTTGCCCGACATTCAAGGGCACCTCTAGCCTTCAGCCGTTTCCCCTGCCAGCCGTGATTGACATCTCCTACTTTGCCACAGATATTAAGTTCATATCCTCCGTATCTGTTATTTCCGCAGACGGGGCACACGTAGGTGACGCTGACCCCTCCGAGAGCTCCATCCCGCCTCGGACGCGCCTTTCGGGCGCACACACCGGCCGCAGACACTTTTTTATCGACTTGCCTCCCAGGGCTGACCCCGCCGCCCGCCCCGGCGGCACACGGAGGCGGCGGCCGGGACCCCCCGCGCCCCGCAGCCGCCCCGCAGCCGCCCCGGCGGCTCTGCCCCGCCAGCCGCCGCCCCGCTGCGAAACCACCGCGGGGGTTACGCGCAACTTTCTCCCCTCCTCCTCAAAGACGCGCGGAYCCCAGGGCGGCCCCGCTCCGCCCCCGCGGAATGCCCGGTGCCGGGGAGCCGTGCCCCGGCTGCCCGTCGGGCCCCGCATTTTCGGTGCCCTCCCCCGCCCCCCCCATCCCGGGCCGCTGACCCCAAACACAGCCCTGCGCGCCCCCTCCGCGCAGCCCCCACGCCCCCCAGCACCGCTCCCTCCTGCGCTTTAACTCCGTTTAAACACATGGCAAAGTGCTCCGGGTCACTCAGCCGATACACAGAAAATGAAAAAAGCCAAGAAAGATCTCCATCAAAGGCTAAGAAAAAATTAAACGCCCCCCCCTCCGAAGAAAAAACAAACAACAACCAAACAAACAGAAAGTACCAATAATCCTAATCTTTTCCCAGATCAAGGCTCTTATCCCGCGACTTGCATTTGATCTCTTCTCATGTGCTCGCTACCTACCACTCAAATCMCATTTTCTATACATTTCCACAATTCGCAGCTCGTCCCACCTTTGGAAATGAAAAAGTAATTGCAAGGATAAGAAGAATAAGAATAAAAAGTCCCTGCCCTTCCCGGTTCGGGTTAAAAAGGAGAACTAGCGACATGCAAATGACAAGCAAATTGGAAGAGACAAAAAGAAAGGCAGCTATAATAAACAAGACAAAGAGGAGGCTCAGAGGAGCGGAGCAGGAGTTTAAAGCAGGGGATGGGGAACTTCGGCGGGGAAGGGGGGAGGAGGAAGCTGGGAACAACAAAAAGAAGCCAAATACCGGCTGCGTTTTCCGTCCCCGCAAAACTGCCCTCCAACMCACGGAATAAAATAACTGCCCTCCAACCCACGGAATAAAATAAAGACCAGTCCACAAAAGGTGGCAGAGAGCGAGCGATGGGAAGGGGGGGGAGGATCACCTAACGACGAGCAGGTCACTTACTCTTCAGCCCTGGGCAGGCTACGGCGAGCGCTCCAGCGGGCTCGGCGCTTACAAATCCTGACCGCTTTATCTACTGGGGAATTAAAACTACTCCGCTAATAAAGTCATTGCAATTTTGCCCCCTGGAAAAAGAAGCACAGGTTTGATAAAGGTGACCAGGATTTTGCCGGGGATTTCATTTCCCCCCCCCCCCCAACCCAGACCATTTAAAGCAGCCCAGGCAAGTGCGAATTTTTTTAAAAAAAAAAAAAAAAAGACCCGAAAAGGCCGAAAAAGCCGGGAGGGAAGGCGGGGGCGCGGGGAGGGAGCGGGTACTTACTCGGTGCAAAGGCGACGAAACTGAGCCTCTTTTTTTTTGCCGGTGGAAAGAGAGACAGGGAGACACGCACACGCACATGCACCCACCACACGCGCCCCGCACACGCACACACGCGCGCACACACGGACACGCGCGCGCCGCCGCTGATGAATATGATAATCGGGCGAGGGAGGGCGAGTGCGGGCGGGCGGGCGGGCAGCGGCCGCGGGGCTGCCGGCGCGGAGCGGCGCGGAGCGGCGCGGGGGCGGAGTGGCGCGGAGCGGCGCGTGGCGGGGCGCGGGGCAGGGCTGGGCTGGGCAGGGCTGGCCGAGCCGAGCGAGCGCTCCGCACCGCCACAAGATTTACTTTAAGACACAGCTGAAGGAAACAGGAAGACTAGACGTCACGCTCGGAGTGACGTGAGCCCGGCCCGGCGCCCAATCGGGAGGCTCCTTGGGACGGACGGGGGGGACGGGGAGAACTTGGCAGGAGCGGGGAGAGGGGAGAGGGGAGAGCGGGGGAGGAGGGGCCGCCCCGCCCCGCCCCCGCGGGAAGGTGGCGGCGGCCGCGCACCTGCGTGGGGGGGACGGACGGACACGGGGCGGGAGCGCCGGCAGCCGCGGCCCGACGGGGCGGCCCCCCCGCCGCGCACGGGCGAGGGGCGGACAAGAGCCGCCCCGCGTGGGAAGGGGGGAGAGAAACTTTAGGAAAGTCATGCCCGCTGGGGATGCTCCGCAGTGTCCCACGCGGGAACGTTTTCCACGCGGGAAGGCTTCCGCAGAGGAGTGCCGAGGCGCGGGGGCTGCTGCCCCAGGATGCGYGTCTTTCACGCGTTAAGCATCGTGGCGGTGAAGCAAAACCCCGCTCGCGGGCGCTGCCCCCACGCGGGTCACAAACTTTTAAGAGAAACGGGTCCGTGGCCGCCCACCCGCCGGCACGGCGTCCCTCGCCGGCGCGCAGGGAGAGCGGCTCCGCCGCGCATCGCGGGGCTGTAAGCGGGCGCCGCGCGGGTCGCTTTCCACGTGCGAGGCAGAAAATAAACACGAAAACGAGTGTCAGGTTGCGGCGCGTGGAACAACCGGCGGTGCCGAAACCCTGGTGCTCGCTGCGGGCGGCGCCGGCCCCGCACCCCTGAACAGCGCGCCCCAAGTTTCGGTCAGCTTAAACCCATCCCCAGCTCCGCACAGCCCGCTCCCGGCCGGCTCCGGCGGGACAGCTTTGGGAAAAATTTTTTTTTTGGGGGGGGGGGGGAACCAAAAGAGGATTTTCCCAGCAGATCCGGGCTGCAAGCCGGACCAAAGCCTGCCGGGCGCGCTTTATCCCACCGTGAGCGTGGGTTTCCGCGGAGTGGGGCAGGGAGCGCCCGCACCCCCGCCCCGGTTGCCGCGGAGGGTCGCCCGGCCGCTGCCGGCGGAGAGGCGAGGCTTCCCGTCGGAAAACAGCCCTAGGCTGGCAGGCGGCAGGGGAGAGGGATTGAGGCGAGGGAATAACGCCCTGCGGAGGGACAGGCGGCAGCGCAGCGCTGCAGGGCGCTCGGCGGCAGGTAAGGACGGCGCTGCCTCGCCGGGCCCGTCCGCGCCCGCCTCTCGGGGCTGCCGTGCGGGGCACACGGGCCGGCGGGAGAGGGAGCCCCGAGTGGAGGGGAGAGCCCGGAGGGGGCGAGGGCAGGCAGGCCTGGCGCGGGCGGCCCCCKCAAAAACTTGCGCCGCAGCTCCGTGCCAGCGGCGAGGGGCCGGGCCGCGCCTCGCCCCCTGCCCGCCCTGCTGCTGGCGGCGCGGGGAGCCGCTCCGCTCCCCCCCCCGCCCCCGTCCCTTCCACTTTAAGGATCTGTCTCACTAGAGCGGACCCGTGGCGCCCAGCCCCACGCGTGGGTGAGGGCAGCCCCGGCGCCTCCCGCGGGGCTGGCCGGGCGCGGAAACCCGTCGGCGGGGCGCGCTGCGAGGGCTACTCTCCGCTGCCAAAGTTTGGGAGCCGGCTCGGGCAGCAAACCCGCCCCCCCGGTCCTGCCCGCCTCTGCCAGCCGCTCCTCGCGGGGGCTCCCCGCAGCCGCTGTTCTCGCCGCTGGCCGCCGGCGGGCCCGGCCTGGCCGCCGCGTCGGGGCGGTTGGCGGCTCCGCGCTGCCTCCGCGGCGGGGAGCGGGGTCTCTAATGCGGGTGGGTGGGTAATGTGACAAACCACCCGCCGCGGATCACGAAGAAATCGCTCGGGACCGGCAGAAGCGGCCCCGTCGCGCTGCCGGAACTGCCGCTGGGAAGCTGCTCCCAAGTTAAGAAAAATAAGTCTCCGTGCCGCTGCCCCGGCCGGCAGATCACAAGGAGATACAGCCGGTAACACCCGCCCTAGAGCCCGGCACCGGTGCGGAAGGCGAAGCCTTGCGGAGCCGCCGCCATCGCCGGCCTCCCGCAGGGACGCAGCGCCCGGCACGTCGGGGCGCACACGGCGGTGCCGGGCGAGGGGGCCGCGGGGCTGCTTTAACCGCTGCCTTCCCCGGCCCCCCTCCCCCGCGGCAAGGGGAGAGCCCCGCTCCTCGCCGGGCTGGGCAGCCCCGCACAGCCGGGCGCCCTCGCAAGCCGTGCCGTGCTTGGGTCCGAAGCCCGTCCCGGGGCCGGCGCTGGCCACCTCAGCGCCGTGGGTGACCGCAAATCCCCGGTGCAACGGGGCGCGCCCCGGGGCACTCCGCGGCTACCGCTTTCGTTCGCCAGCCCGAGCGCCGGGCGGCCCCGCAGCGGTGCCCGGTGCCCGTCGCGCCCTCCGGGCCCGCGGGAGCCTCTGCCCGCCGGGACGGCTTCGCCGCGAGTTGCTTTAAGGTGACACCTTCAGAATTAGGGGCGCGGGCCCCCCGCCGCCGGGGAGCGAAGGGGCTGGGGCGGCCCGACGGCGAGCGGCCCCGGCGGCGGCCCCGGCGCTGCGCCCCGCGGGCGCGGAGAGGCGGACACCGGCGGCCCGGCCAGACCTCGGCGGGAGGGCTCGCTCCCTGCTTGTCCTGGGGGCTCGGCTTGCCGGGGTGACACGTTCGGCCTCCCGTTGTAGCTGTAAGTGCTGCAGGGGCTGCGGGACAAGGGTGCAGAAGTGTGTCTGGACGCAGGGGGAGATAGGCTAAATTTGGCGGGTGAATGACTCGGTTGAATTCTTTCCTTTTTTTTTTTTTCTTTTAAAGGACACCGGGATACACGTAGAGGTGAAGCCGAATCGTGCAAACACTAATAAATAAATAAATAGCCGCCTATGACACTGAGCTTGTCACCACCGGGGCACAACTTAACTTCAGCCACTGTTGATTTACCCAAAAGAGAAACTGAGGCTCTGGGAGCGAAGCGATGTCCCCAAGGTCACACGGCAGAGCAGTGGCAGCCAGCCTGGCCCCAGCCATGGGTACCATGTGGGCTTCCAGCTACCATCCGGCCCCACTGCCTTGTTTCTGTAGCTGCTTGCAGGTTACCTTCCTCCAGCCCTCTCTTGCAACTTTTTCAAGTGTAAACACACTGGCCTTGCGACCTGCCACACCAGTAAGCATGGTGGAATGAAATGCATGCTTTGCACTTGCCTACCCTCTCTGGCACTGAATTTTTCTTTTAATCCTGGAGGATAGGCAGCCTCTTAAGGAATGCAAGTTGATGTTTCAAAGCTCAGCAGCAAAAGTAATCCCCCACCCATCACGCAAATTTTAGAGGTGGAGGAAAAACTCTTCTTCCTCCAGAATGTAATCCTTCAGAAGGGGTCTAGGGGACCCCCGTGCCAGCTGTTCATAGTCAGGTTTTGTAGTGAGCAAAGTCATCCCTGGTGCCTTCTCCAGGGCCTGGTGGTTTGGGCAGCGGTGGGGCAGCCTCTTGCTGCTGTGGGTGGGTGCGTGGCTGTTTCTGTCCCTCTCTGCCGCCAGTCCCCCAGCCGCCTGCAAGTGTGGTCCCTGCTGGTGAGCTGTTGTAGATTCCAGTCTGTCTTCAAACTCCTGTAGAAGTCCCAGGTCCTTTTCCTGGTAATTAACAGATCATAAGGTAGTCACCAGGTCCTTTTCTTGGTCATTAATAGATTATAAGGTATTCACACTCTGTTTTCTGAGGGATGGGCGTTTTGGATCCCAAGGAAAATTAATCCATGTTAATGAAGTTTGGATTCAAAGCCTGGGTGTGCTCTGGTGTCCTGCCCCTCTGCCTCTGACTAACGCTCGGTGTGTCAGAAACTTCAGGTCAAAATACCACATTTCTTCCAGATATGGGGGTTGTCAGGTCTATGTTCAGCTGCAGGGTTTGTCCCATCAGAAATAAATCCTCCTCCAAATTTTGGTGCCTCTGAAGAGAAGAGGTTTGCTGCAAGCTGACAGCTTTCTGTGCTTGCATTTCTTTCTTTAAAGGGAAAAAAAGAAACCAGATGCAAGAAACTTAGGAAGACTTTTGCAGTGTGCTCATGCCGATGGGTGATTCCTCTGTCCCTTTGGAGTCTGGCAACAAAATTGAAAGTGACGGGTATATTGTTGAAACTGCCTTTTCTTTGATCATTTTCCTTGCTGTGTSTGTTCCAACTAAATGAGAGAATGGGGCTGCAAATACATAGCAGGTTTTCTTTTATTTTTTTCTTTTTTTTTTCCTTTTTTTTTAGGGGTGGGGAAGGTCCAAGTACTCTCATGCATAAAAAGAAGAACACCCCACAAACACAAAGGCCTGATTCTGCTCTTACTTATGCTGATGTGAATTAAAAAGAACTCTACTGATACCAATAAAGCATCATCAGTGTGTGTGAGAAAGAGGAGAACTAGGTGTCTGATGTGTGTAATTGCTGAATTTAGAGCCTTTCCTCACTTCCCTTTGCCCTGGCTCCTCCTTTCAAAGAGGAAACCTTTGGAAGAAAATGCCTTTAACCTGGAGAGTGAATGCAACCTAGGTGGTTCATAAAAGTGCAATTTAATTCAAGAACCGGGCACTGATGGAAATAGAATTGTTAAAAAATAATACTAATAAAAAATAAAAATAAAACAACAACAAAAAAACCTCACAACTTCCAGAGAGGAGAAAGTGAACTAAACTAATCCTATTAAACGTGGTAGCATGTTTCTGTGCAGCTCGCTGAGAGATTAAGCACAGGAAAAGGGATAAGTGCTGCTTCAGTTTCACTAAACTAATGTGACAACTTGTCATTGGAAATCTTTACAGCTTGTTAGCAGATGACTAGCTGATTCAGATATGTTTTCTACCATTTCCTTTGTGTCTGGGGGTGGTGTTTTTTCTTTCCTGTTCCTTTCTTATCCATACTGCTTTATTTTGCTTTTTAATCCTTCATGTCTCCTTCAAGTCAAAACATTTAACTTGCTTTAATCAATATTTTGTTTTGAAGATGTCCCTTGACCTTTTGTTTGTGCAAATTAACCTTCAAGGGCACCTCATTCATTCATTAACCTCAGTGGGATGCCGTATCCCTTCTACATGGCATTTTAGGATGCATAAAACATTTATGAATGTTTAGACATATTGCAGTGAATGACTGTGACACTGCTGTGGTTACTACTACTGCTACTAATATATTCATTTTCCTTCCATCTCTCTCTTTCTTTATTCCTTGCTGTCTTCCTTTCTTTCTTTCTCTCTCTTTCTTCTTCTTCCTTCCTTTCTCTCTTCCTTTCTTTCTTTTTCTTTCTTCCTTTTCTTTCTTTATTTTCTTTCCTTCTCTCCTTTTTTTTTTCTTTTTCTTTCTCTTCCTTTCTTTCTTCCTTTCTTTCTTTATTTTTCTTACTGCTCTTTCTTTCTTCTTTCTTTTTTCTCTCTCTCTTTTCCTYACTTCACATGTTGCTTGTGTGCAGAAAGCAAGCAAATAGCCAGGCTGGGAGAAGTTTTAGCATTAGTAATTTCATGTCAAAAGCAGGTGTTTAGATTCTTTAGAAACATATGCTTGAGTCTTAATTTTCTTCTCTTCTCTTCTCTTCTCTTCTCTTCTCTTCTCTTCTCTTCTCTTCTCTTCTCTTCTCTTCTCTTTCCTCTCCTCTCCTCTCCTCTCCTCTCCTCTCCTCTCCTCTCCTCTCCTCCCACCCTTCTCTCTTTCCCTTGGCCCTCCCCCACCGGGAAGGGCATGATCGTTGAGTAAATGGAAAAAAACATTTTACAACATTAAAGGAAGACTGTTTAGAAAAGGAAGGCCCTGCTGAGGTGTAGAGGAAGCCTGTTTATTAACACTGGACACCTCTTATCTCAGGCAGCTCCAGATGGATGTCCCCTTGGTAATTCCCACTCTGTGCCAAGTGGGGTTAAGCAGGGTAACCACCTTGAGGTGGGCTGGTGATCACCAGGGGATCATTGGCTCCTTCAGAGAGAAATTTTAGCAGAAACTTGGAGTGGGGGAGGGAGAGCCATCAGGCTTCAGCATAAAAAGCTTGCACGTGGCCAGATTTACCTTTGTGGCTGTAAATTGCTTGCTGCCTGGGACAGAGCCAGGTTTTGATTGAGAGATAAAGTAGTTCAAATCTGTCAATAATTAACTGTCACTCAATTAAGACTTTCTTAACAAATTAGCACTTGGTAGCACCTAGGGTGCAGGTTTTTCATGGGAAAAGGCTGATAGAGTGACGTTCGTTGGCCATTAAGTTTGCCCACTGAGTATCAGCTAATGTCCTGCTCAGTTTAAACACCACTGTGTAAATTTGGTGAATTGGTTCCCAAACCCCATTTCTGCCAGATTGCTTTTAAGATTAACCATTTGTGCCTTCCCAAGCTAAACAGTGCAGGTCGGGGTTTGCTGAATAAGAGAGCTAACCCCGATTGATTAGGGTTTCCTGGCTGTCAGGCAGCCTTGAAGGAGCACCCTGACGTAAATGCGGCTGTAGGTTTGGATTTACAGAATCCTGTGGGACCCCGTGAACGGACGGAGCAGAGTCCCCTAGTCTGCCTCCAGCGTAGGCTGCTGTTGTGTGTTGCTCTCTCACACAGGGCCTCGCTCTTTCCCAGCCTGCCCCTTCCACTGGCTTGATGGGAAGGTTAAAAGGAAAAACACTTCCACTTGTTTTATCCCACGAGGAAATTTTCATCCAAGCAGCTGCCACCAGGCTGTGACCTCCTGTCACTTTCCACCTTACGTGGCCCCGGGTACCTGGCTTCACCAGGCTTGTCAGGTCGAATGCGTTTCCAGAAACATTGCGAAGCTCCGTGTTTGTGCTTCTTTCCCAGATTTCTGGAAGAATCCTTCTGTGGCAACAGAGGTAGCGTTGGTGTTTCTCTGGTAGCAGACATTTTGCCACTTCCCTTTCATCCCTCTCCGAACTAGCAATGCCGTGGGTACGTCATCCCACTCTTCCTCTTAATTCTTCATTCAGAAATTGTAAGTGAATGTCGGATGTCAGCCAGATCCAGCAGAGCCATCCCAGTTTACATCAGCTGGTGATCTGGCCCCGTGTTTGTGCACGCTGCTGGATCGATGCTGCCGGGACGGGAATTCCCTTGGTACATTAATTCACAGCAAACCGCAGACTCCGGAAGCCCTGACCTTGTGATCATTTGTCACATCAACCCTGCTGAGGAGGAATCCGTCTCTCGCAAGTCAGAAAACCCTTTGCTCTCTGTTGGCACCAAATTCTCCTGGTGTCGCGCGCAGTTGCACCTCCAGGAGGTGTAATCACCGAATCTGTTTAGAAGTCAAATGCAAAATTCTRGCATATGCAGGTTCTGATTCACACCGTATCACATGAAAGGCTGTGAGATGGAAGCTGATTTTAGCTTCAACTCTGATCCGTTCCTCTGATACAGGTTTACACTCAGTATGGGTTTGGTTAAAGCAGTCACTGCTTACCTCGCTGAATAGTTTTCCGTCTCTTTTGACCAAAGTGTGCCTTACCTGCAGCGTGGGCCAAAGCGATGCTGGACGAGAGTTTAAAAACAAAGTTTGGGAAGTTCTCCRGGTTGTTCTCTTTGGGGATGCACACTGTTGTCTTGTACAAAAACTAATCCCGATGCAGCTTTCTTTCTATTAATCATATCAGAAGAGCTGCCAGAGAGTGACAGCTCTTAGCCAGCACCACCCTACCGTGCTTCAAAGACCTGAACTGTTTCAGCAACCTCCATGTGGAGGGGTTAAAAGCTCATTAAAAAATACTTTGTGTTGCCCTGTGCTAGTACTTGCATTAAAAGTCTTAAGAAGTTTAAAATCATAAAGCAGGAGAAAAGGAAGCACATTTGATAGTTTAAAACTGTACCCTACCTTGCTGAATAATCAAAGCTGGTATTGAACAGGAAATGTAGTTTAATTTCATAGACTTATGTTCTTTTGGCTGGTTGGTGTTTTTGAGAAAGAGGAAGATATTTCTGTAGAGGAATTATAACCTGGGGAAAACAATTTTGATTTTTTTCTTCGTGTGCTGAATTAATTTATTTTTATATTATATAGCAACAGTTTTAAGAACCCATCTTTTCTAATAAAAAGTCATTCCCACTGTCTGAAGCATGCATATGATCTGTCACCTCCATGGACTCAGACCTGCAAGGCATTGAGCGACAATTTTTTCAGGGGCAGAGAGGCATCTAATAATTCAAAAGAGTTGCAAGTGCTATACTATTAATTTTAATAGGACACAGGTGCCTAGATGTTTTGTAAGGTCCTGAAGAAGGCAATGGATTTAGGAGCCTAAAGCAGAGCATAGGCTGACTTTAGGTGTCTATATACAAAACTGCCATCACGGATCGTCCAGCTCAGGAGACACGCTCCCCAGGTGCTACAGTCCGTTTCCCTGCTTGCCCGAGCCATCCCGCAGTGAGCAGCTAYGTACAGGGCTATCTAGGAATCGTTCGGGAGCCAGCGCACAGGCTTTGCCCATGCCTACCGGCTCCAGCAAAACCACACTTAGCACTGCTGTCTTTGCGAGATGTCCTCATGGTGGTGTCAGTTCCCATCTTTCATAGGATAACCTACAGTTAGGGTGTCTCTCCTGGGRGTGGGAAATCTGCGTTTAACACTTTCCTCGTCCCAAAGCCATGCAAAGTCATGGCTCTCTTCTCTCTCAAACGTGCCCTGGCCACCAGGCTGTGGGATGGGATCATCCTTACCCCTCCTTGGGGATTTTGTCCTGTTGCAGAAAGGAACCAAACTATCACAGGGTCAAAAGGAGAAATGAGTGAGCTTGACTTCCTGAAAGGTGCTTAAACCAATAGACTGGGAGGGGGCAGTGCACTGCTTCCAGGATTATATACTTTACCTATCTATAATGGCGCTGGAATGCAAAATACATCACTGGCCGGGGGAGGAGGGCCCGGGAGTCCCTTAGCCCAGGTGACGGTGCGTGCTCGGCAGTCTGTGAGCCTTTCCGTAGTGCTGCACAGCTTCACTGGAGTGGGTGGAAGCTGTTGCAGCGACTAAGATGAAGGCACTAACAGACATCTCTTATGGATTTTAGCCTTGAGTAGCTGAATCATTAGGTATCTACGTAATGTAAATAATTCATCCCAGAGTACTCTAAGCTCCCACTGAAGTTACTGGGCTCACACTCAGCAGCATCAGCACCGAAATAATGTAGGTGCCTTTTTCTGGAAAGGAAATATATCCCTGATGTAAAGGTCAAATGGCATTCATAACAACATTAATAATTTCAGAGCATCGTGCTATTGAATTCTAGGAATGATTAGACCTGTTTGGCAATACTGTTTAGTTGCTTTTATAACAGAAATATGCTGTTTACCTACTGAGAGATTCATAAGGAAAAAAATTCAATCTGTATCAACGAGTAAGATTTTTTCTTACCAGAGATATTGATTTAAATATTGACTTCGCTGCTGGAGGGTTATATCACTCCATGCTGCAGATACTCATTGTCAAGTGACATGTGTTTCATGTACTAATAAAAATGTGATTTCTGGCCCAGTAATCTTATCTGGATGATTCTGACTTTTTGTATTCGGCTTGGTCTGAAGCAGTTGTCCTTTCTAAAATTGAATACTTATTTTCTTCTGAGTGTCAATGCACTTCGCTCCGTGTGAATTACTTGCAACTAAGATCAAAACAAACAAACTTTAAAAACCCCCGCACACAGCCCCTTTGTCCTGTTAGTTCGTTTTCCTTTCAATCTTTCAGCAATGGGTTTAGGCTCTGCAAGACAGAAGTTCTTTATTTAGCAACAGAAAAGGTGCCGCCGCAGAACCTGTTACAGCTTGTCAGAAAACCAGCCCGAGTGTGTTCTGGGACAAGGACTGTCTTTTTATTACGGGGTTATACAACAGCTCTCACATTGGCTTGCTGACCCTGATCAGGCCTGGCGATAGTAATAACGACAACAATAGCTTATGCCACTGAGCAGCAACCCAATGCTCAGGAGGGCTGCGATAGCGATAGCTCCCGTCACAGAGCAGAGGGACCAGCTCCCCCTTGGGCAAAGTACCAGCCCAGGAGGGGAAAAAAAAGAAAAAGAGGAAAAATCCCTAACCCCCCAAGTAGCCCCCAACTTCTAGATGCGATGATTTATTTCATTGGAGCATTGTATCCACAAAGCAGGGGATATTGCTGAACAGTTTCAATGATGCTAAAATTCTCATTACTGGACAGCCAGGCCTCCCCGAGGAGCCCGGACCCCCGCATGCGGAGAATTGCACGCTCCCAGCGAAACCGCTCTGGAGGGCAGGGGGCTGTGCTGCTGCTGCTGCTGCTCGGCGGCACCGAGGTCCCGTGGGGTTGGGAGCACGAGGTGGCAAATAACGACCTGAACGCTTGTGGTCCCTCCCTCTTTCTCTTACGCACCATGGGGACAAGATGAAAATGTGAGGCAATGGTAACACTCACACATCAGCTCTTTGGCCTCTTTGGGAATCACCCCAGCTCCCTGCAAGTGGGATAACAAGAAAATAGAGTCATTTTCAGAGAGGAATTGCACGCAAAAGGTTGCTTCTGGTCTGAAATTCCTGAGGTCAGCTGTGCCCATAGCTTCTAGGCACTAGCACTATCCCTTTCACAGCAGAGGACTGCTGGTGTCTGAATGCAAGAAGACAGGCTTTGCCTGGGAAAAGTCTCCCTGTAAATCTTACCCTTGGAAACACAGAATTTCAGACCATACCTATGGATCCAAGGCCTTCGTTCAGCTCTCGACCCGTCAGGACAGGAAGCGGGGCAGAGGCACACGCTCCTGGAGGTTATCCGCAGCCGAGAAGGGGCAAAGCTGGCAGAAAGGCACAATCTCAGACCCCGTTAGTAGAGCACTCCTCTGCCTGGTCT
This sequence comes from Oceanodroma leucorhoa, assembly GCA_030449065.1. NCBI lineage: Eukaryota > Metazoa > Chordata > Aves > Procellariiformes > Oceanodroma > Oceanodroma leucorhoa. The sequence goes on along the minus strand of JASVER010000006.1, from coordinate 20,258,115 downwards.
CTTCTAACAGGGTTCTGTGAAGCTGTTCATTCTGGAAGAAACAGGGAGACTTTTGGTCACTTGCAGATTTTTTTTCCTGGAGTGAATTTACAGCAACCATGAGAACTGSAACTATGGCATAAATTCACCTTATATTTTACTAGAGGTTACTTAGCTCACTTAACATCCCTTTCCGTCTACTTGCACACAAGGAATTTGCCTTTTTCTTTGACCACAATGTTTTAACTGAAATTTTGGGGTAAAGAAACATGCCAAGTCTTTATTAACCCCAGCAGTGTAATTTCTCATTACAAGACTGTGATTCAGAGGAAACAGCGCTGCTAAAACAGCTACCGAGTCTCAGCAAAAATGACAGTTTTCCTCAATCAGTTCCTTTTGTGACCTGGATCTGAACCGTAATCTGTTTTAGCAAAATTCTTTTTATTAGCCATTCATACTTAATCATACTGCTAATTTTCCTGTTTTTAAACTATCAATTTAAGGCTGCTTTTTCATGTAACTAATCAAGGCTGATGTATGTTATTTTGGCTATGATTTCTAATAATTATTCTTAAGAGTTTTTTAAGTCCACGTTTTCCATAGATAACTGTCAAAATTGTAGATAGGGGCAGAATGGCTTGTTTCTGTGACATTGCACATACAAGTCTGCTTTCTTATCTTTAGTGAAAATAACCATTACAAGCATTGTATAGGGAATCTGAGCCTCATCTTCTTTTCTTTCCTTACATCAGCAGTTGCTTTTCATTAGTATTATTATTGCAGACAAGCATCATTGGAGGGAAGAAGGGTTTTTGGGATCAGGCTCCATTTGAGATATTTAGAATGAAAAAATAAACATACTTGCAGCTGTCTCACAAAGATTGTAAACTGTTGTAGCTAGTGACTAGTGATTTTTCTTTGCCTATGATATTAAAGAACAGATTGTGTTACTATACTTATCTCTACCTTTACAAACAAATACACCAGGAAAATATGTCGAGCAGAAGAAACTACACTTGTTATCAAATGCTTAGCTACACTGACTACAGGTTTTTGTACTTTTTGGCAAAAGCTTCAAAACATATTGTGGCTTGGTTGAGCTCCGAATTCTTTATAGTGTAAAGGGAACCTTTTTGTGTCCGTAGTACGCGCTCGGCTCTCCACCGAAGGCAGCAGTTCGCTGCTGTTATTTGTCATTCGTACAGCTGCCGCACAGAGATCGCAACCCCTTGTCCTGGGCTTTGTACCCACCGGAGACGCTTCTTCCCCCACCGAACTGATTAACGTCACGGCAGGGCTGGGATCTTAAAAGCCTGGCACTTCTGATTAGGTTTTTGTTGAAGTTTGCGGAGCTGAGCGAGCGCTGGGGGCTTTGTGCGCGTGCAGCGGCGCGGTCGCAGGGGGTAGGATGCAGCCCCCCCAGGCAGAGGTGCCGTTGGAGCAGCACTTGGGGAGAAACTTTGCAAGCATTTTCCAGCCTAAACCTCTCGCTCTGTGCTCAGTGGGACTTTGTCAAGTGACGCACTAACATTTCGTTAGGGAGTGAAGCAGATTTCTTAATTGCAAGTGAACTAARTCTGACAGATAGGATTTTCTACCCTGAAGAGGGAGGAAAGCCAGAAACTCGATACCTTCCTGTTGTTTTGGGGKKKTTTTGTGGGTTTTTCTTGTGGAAGATGCTCAGATGTCTTGGTAATGGGTTCCCGTGCCAGATGGARGKCAATGGCTGGAAGAGTAGATGAACAAAGACTCTTCACAATCTTTTTCCCTAATTAAATCCTTTTTTCTGTAAAAGTGCAATGTTTTCCCCACCAGACTGAAGGGATGGCCGTGTATGATTATTTAAGTAGCTACAGGTTAATTRTGTTATATGTATCTGTAGAAAAATTAACGCTATATGCAAAAATGGATGAAATTGCTCAAATAGCCCATTAATTAACTCAGTCTTATAGTTAGCAGGGTTGGCATTAGAGGAAAGAATAATGCCTTTTCAATCCGAAACCTTCCCTCCCTTCCCATCCATTTTATCTCTTCTTGTCACTTCCTATTAGCTGATCATGACATCTTATCTTTTTCCTGAAGGGTGGGCCAGAAGATTACTTTGGAGCTCGTGTAAGTGACACTCCAAGGATTGGCCAGCAGCGGGTTCAGCAGCCCTGGCCCCCAGAGCCGCGGGATGTCATCCCYGTGACATGCCTGGAAACCCCAGCTCATCCCTCAACTGTCCGGTTACAGCAGCATCTCCRTCATGTTGCGCTTCAAGTCTGTCACTGGCATGGGTTCACGCTCCTCACCCGGGAACCATTTTATCTTTTGCTGAGGACTGTGTTTTTATTTTTAACGCAGAGTCCTTCGCATCAGTGGGGATGATGGCTTCTTTTGCAAGATGGGGTTCTGCCATAGGAGGGGATGGCTGGGGATCATACAGCAAATGTACACGCATKTGCTAAGAGAGGAGCTGTGCATGAAAGCCTCCTAGGCAGTATTTGAAACGTATTTATTTTTCATTGATTTTGAAAGATTTTGGGCTGATAGCTCTGGACACCAGCTCTGGCCTYTGCACTTTCGCATCACTCTGTGGGAAGCGTTTTTTGGGAGAGCTCYGCCTGCCTGGAGGTGCGGGGCTGCCCCGGCAGCTTTGCCCCACGCCGGCCACCCGGTCCCTAAAGCCCAGGACACTGCCGGTGGGGGGGCGCAGCCAGAGCGCTCCCACCAGCTGTAGCCAGACATTATGGCTCGTGCTGGAGGGACTCGCTGCCAGCACCGTAATTGCAGGCTAGCTAGATTTTTGCTGTGGTATTACAGATTCCCCCCCGGGAAGCCCACAACTATGACCATTTACATGGTAACATTGTCAGGCATGAGTCATTTTCTTYCCTCTCTCCCTCTCTGTCTCTGTTTCTCCTCTCTCACACACACACTGACAAACGCAAGCACAAATCAAAAAAATGCTAAATAAAATTTAAATGATGCTTTAGTGCATTTTCAGCCCCTTTCTTCTGGCTGAGTGTACAGTTTGATGTACTTTTTTTTTTTTTTGCTATAAAATGTAGCACAAAATGTATGGGCCATGCGAATGTTGATACTGGGATAATGACTTTTGCATCTTCTGCTTCATATTATGTTTTTTTACTGGGTTACCTTTAAGAGTGCTTTAACCAAAAAACTAATCAGCAAAAGTAATCCTTAAAAGACAAATCTTTGTCAATATAATAAAACAGGAAACCTGCAAAGTGAGTGACAGTCACTGTTTAAGAAGTTTTTTCACCTGACGCTCCTTCATTGATACTCCAYCTCTGCTAAGCTTATTGCCACCCTTTTCCTACACATCTGAATAAATACAATGTATATGGCATCATTGTATTGTACTGGCTACATCAGCATAGTTCACATGAGTAAGTACTTGCAAGTTTGGTGTCCTTGGCTCTGAATTCCTCCGTGAAGCAACTTTCTCGTGTACTCTGAAATGTTCACTTCAGTGCTTTAAAAAAAATAATAGAGCGTCTGCTAAAAGAAAGTTAGGGTAATCACCGCAAAGTTGTGGGGTGCCTGAATTAAGGTTGCTTTTGCAAGACAAACATGGCAGGTCTGTGCATCCATCCTGATCGTCCTGAGCAACGTCGCGCAGGGGGTCGCTGCTGAACCACGCACTCTGTCTTAAGCGGGAGCAGATTTGATTTCCCCCCTCCTCCGGTTTTGTCACTCCTTCTCCAGCACAATGCACAAGACAGGGTTTGCGAAACTGGTGCTGTGTTGTCACATAACGGGCAGGGTGAAAGGGCACTACCGTAAAACATGGGGGGGCTCAGCTCAGGTCATCCTGGGGAGTGTCACAATGGAGGGTGGAGGTAGAGTAGAAAGTAGGTAGATCTGTATATCACAGTGGGTGTCTGGATGAAGATTTTGGATGCAGTGACCAGATCTGTGTGGCCAAATGTGTGCCGAGGACACCGCCAGGGATATGTGACCATGAGTTTGGTGGTGAGGCCTCAGGGTTCGCATTTTGTTAGATTTACATTTGCGGAGTGAGCGGAGGTTGAATAATTTATGGTGGTGATCACTTAGATACCATATGTCCTTTTTTTTTGAAGCAGTATGGTTTTTTTTAATACCCAAAAGGGAACAGACACTGGAGCTGAACTTTCTTAATTTTATTCAAGAAAAGAATACTTAAAAATGCTTAAGGTAAAGGGAGCCCKTTCTATACACTTTGTATCTGCACTAAACTTGACTAGTCAGCATCACTCTGTTTTTCCAATGAAAAATAAATCCAGAGTGGTTGCACAGCATCACACACAAGAAGAAATGACAAGACTTTTATACTGGTCTCAGTAAGAGAGCACGCTTCAGTGTAGTTGTAAAGTTTAGTGAAAGCGTATTTCTCTCCATTGTTTAAAAATGCGTATTTAAATAAATAACGACTCAATTCCCATCCAACAGTATATAAATGGTAGTCTTGATGTCMCAGGCAAATTTTTGTAGGTGGTTAGCACTGTTGTTTCTGGGATATTACATTGGAAATTTTCTATTGTGTATTTTATTTTGCCGTGAGAAAAATGAAATCCTCGCCTACTAGGAGTTCACATGACGCTTTAAGTCTTAAAATATGTTAATTTTACATGCCAAAGTCTTAAGAAGTGTTTGACTGCCCATGGCTTTTGTGTGCATCTCCAGATGGCAGATGCCATTTTGTGTTTCACATTAATTGAGTAAATTTCCTTGCTCTTTGTACATATTGCAGAGGAAGCCATTCTCTGCTTTCAATAGGACAGAACAGCTCTTTGGCATCAAACCCTTCTGGTCTGGTGGTACTAAAACTGTTTTAAGGTGGAATTCTGAGAACAAGCTGTTGGCAATACAGATTTCCTCTATTGTAGATGAAAGAGAGACGTTTAACAGTTATCTTAGAAATTTCTTGAGGGTTTTTCCTGGTGAATTGTGAAACAAACCGGTTAGAATAACCTCAGGGGCTGAAGACATAATAAGATATGTTTTTTCAGTATTYATTTAACTAAAGGGGAAAAAAAAATCTTTCCTCTCGGAGGGCACTGTTTTTCATTCATTTTTTTGCCAGTTCTGTCTTTTTCCCTCTCACTTTCTAGATGTTTTTAAAAAAAGTCTCAGGGCCTTTAAAATCCTTCGCTTTGTCCAAACATCAGTGTACATGTAGAAATTTGCAGTACTGCTTTTCAGGGCACAAAAAGCAAAAGAGGGTGTGACGGGRCCGCTGCGAGAAACCCCTGAGGTGCCATACGATACTGTCCAGTGCTGGGAAGCAGTGACGGCCGCCCCGCCGCTGGCACCGGGCGTCCTCGCGTGCCTTCTCCAGCACAAAGCCCGTGGGTCCCCTGCCACGGGTTCCCCGAGCGCTGCTCGCCCGAGCCACCCGCCAGGTTACCCCCACCGGGGAGTGGGCACAGCGGGTCCCACCGCGGCTGCTGGTGCCCTAAATGCTTGATCACAGTCGAAAAACTTTCAGGCAGAATCATATCAACGGCAGGTGAGGGGGGAAGAAAGGGGACAGAGCAAAAATAAAGTTCCTGTGAGAGACTGTATGGCAATTTTTCCATTGAGCAAGGATTTCCCCTGCGTGCTGACGTCTTAACAGGAACCACAGCACTTCTTTCAAAAACGTCTTCAGCTGGTACGAGGGCATTTTAAGTTTGAAAGCTGTGGTGCTCAGGATAAAAAGGCATAGCGGTTGTATAGCTAAGCATGYCCTAAGTCCAGATGAATTTCTATATGGGGGTTATAGTATTTATAAATTTCTGGTGTTTGTGAGAAGAAAAATTAATGCGCAGCACTGCTTTAGAAGTGACTTACCATATTTTTACACCGAGATAAAAATAAGTCCAGCAATGATATTTTAAATCACCCTTTTTAATTTTTTCAGTACGTTCACTCTTCCAAAAACTCCCTGTAGAAGGGAGGCAAAACAAATATCCTGTCTGGTTGAAAAAGAATATAGAAGACAGAAGTTAATGCTCATCAAAGAAACCAAGATTATATGTCATGTTATTAATCAGATTTTTATCATGGTAAGTGGTGTCCAGATATAGTTGAAGTGGGCAGTGTACATAATAACATAATTATGGGTGTTATAGTGACGTAACAGCAGCAGGAGCTCGGCTCCTGACTCCTTTGTTTTCCATTCACACCCACCATGATCTACAGCTATATTTAGTTGTTTTTCACAGTGCTACCTAATACTGTCATCCCAAGTATTTTTTTTAAGTAAAAAAATAAAGATAAGACCGTATTGATTTTCCATGGAAGCCCTAACACTGGAATCTTTTCTTGCAGATGATAATTCAAATGGAGGGGAGGGTGGAGTTTTTTTGTTTTGKTTTTTTTTTGTAGATTATTGTCATCTTTTGTGTGTGAAATGCAATTGCAGTCGGGGCAGAGCAGCAGCTGGTGGGAGCCATCCCAGTTCCAGTGCCTTCTGCAGGCTGGGACTGTCTGTGTCGGCTGAGGAGCCGCTCCAGACAATTTAAGGCAAGCTCGTGGAGCGTGAAAGAACTGAGATTATTATATAACTAAGTGGTGTTTGGGGATTTAAATAAAGGAAGTTTTGACTGCTGAATTGCTGTACTTTAACAGTTCTCAGTCTATCATTTTTGGCACAGCTTGTTTGCATGGGCTTGCAGTTCCAAAGACACCTGAAAACCAGCCCTGTGCTTCTCAGGTAGCGCTGGCATGGTGTAGGGCGGCAAAGCTCAGACCCTGGGAGGCGTTTGCAGCCAGCGGCATTGCATTCTGCTTACACCCCTTCGTTACCTGACTTCCCATGCCCAGAAGTTAGGCATTGCGATTCTCCCAAAAGAAAAGATCTCATTTTCAAAATACAGCTTTTGTGGTGAGATATACCTGCTGTGGTGAACTAATTATTGGTACGTGGGGCTGTGTGATACCTGTGGGCATTTTGCTTTGGCCCACAACAAGAAAAAAAGAGGTTTAATGCCTTATGGAGCACTGATTTTTCCATCTATGTCCTTGTTATCGCAGAACTGGCTCCTGAATTAAAGCAAAGGCTTTGTCAAACACCACTAAATCAAGTACGCCGTGAGTGAAGCTTGCAATGCAAACACCAGAAATGTCTTCTGTCTTTAGCAGTATCGGAAAGTGTGATGCTGTTATAAAGAAAAAAAAACGCTCTCAGGAGTCCCAGACTAGATGAAGCCACAAGTCCAAGAGCCCTGGAAGGATGTTGCTTGCCAGCTTTACAATAGGTTTATTCAGCAGGAGTCAGCAGGGTTGCCTATCTGTGTTCCTATAGTCAAAGCTCATTCATTGTGTGCAACATAGGTCAGCTCTGGTGCAACTATTGATATCTGTAGAGCACTTGCCCTACTGCTGTGATTTAAAAAAAAAATCAACACTGTAGTTACAAAGCATTACTGGACTCCTCTGTGTTGTATTTGTTGCAACATCGCAGCTCCCTCTTTCTTTAGTTGAGTACACATACTACGTCTTACCTGAAGCGGTGTGAACAAAGATGGAGAAGGGTCTGTATAGGAAGAGCTTTCAAAAATTATTCCCTCTTCCCAAGATCTTTTTTTGAGTGTTTTGAGAGCAGACAAACAAATCTCCTCTCGTCAGTCTCAGCCTCATTCTTTGCATAAATTCAGTGACACTGCACTGAGGATCCAGGTCATTCAATATTTATTTTTATTTTAAATGACTCCAGAATAAATACAACACTGTCTGTCCTTGCCTTCTCCTGGACCTTTTTTGATCACCTCAGCTCTATGCAGGAAAGTGGTTGCAGTATATCACCAAGTTACTGTGTATTCGGGTATGTTTTGGAACTGCCCACAGTGGTCCATTGCAGTTTTTGAGAGAGAGATGAATGATGCCATGGGGAGCCGCCCGGACTGAGGCTGCCAAGGCGCAAGGCAAGAGGATCACCTGTAGCCAGCCATGTAGAAGGCAACTAATACATCAAATAACAGTAGCACAGACAACTGATCTTTGTCTACTGCCAAGACAAGCACTTCTGCTAATGAGATCAATGCAGTCTTCCATATCTAATAAGGCTTATGCTCAGTTTGATGAAGGTGAAGAYAGAAATTCCTAAAAAGCCTGATTTTAATAGCTGTGTTCAAGCAGAACTCCCTTTTGCCTCAAAGGGCAGTGCAAAAAGGCTTAGAGCATAAGACAGGAGATTAGGATCTTGGACGGAAGAATTCTCTTCACAATTTTGCACGGCATACAGCAGACCACTGCCTCAGTTTCCCTGACTTCATAGTGTTGCTTTCTTTCCCCAGAAAGAGTTGTCTGACTGAATTCAGAAGCATGAATGAGGTTCTCATATGCCACAATGCTTAAAGCCAGAGAAATGCCTATAAATATGTAAATGAGAGTTTTGTTTTATCCTGCAAAGGGCTGGAACTTTCCTCAGGAGACTTTCTCTGACTTCAGGACTGGTTTCAGTAAGTACCCTTGGCGATGCAAAATGGAAGTACATGAATAAATGAATGGAAGATGTACATGCAGCTCCTGCCACTCCCCAAATACCTTTCCCAGCTCTGAATGCAACACAGATTTTAATCAGGGAGCAACAGATGATTGATGGATGATTAATAGCTAATTTGTGAGATTCATTTAACTTCATTTTACTTACACACCGTATGTAGAATTAGTTAAGGCTTGTACAGGAAAGGAAGTGATGAGCCATTGTTCCCATTAAATTATAATGACAGCCTTCCTCATCACTGTATATTTATTATGTAAGAAAAGGAAATGTCTAGTAAAAATCTGTATAGGTTAATAACACCTTCATAATATAGTCCCTCTTTTCTATTGACTTGAATAGCCCTCCTACTGACTTTTACTGGATTATTAGAGTTAATTACATCAATTGCAATATAATTGATTCTTAAATACTATGTAGGAACCTCATACAATTATGGAAAAACAAAAGTCATCTAGACATCTCCGATCAGAAAAGATTTGGAATTCCTGCACATTTAATTCCTGATAATCACCAGTCAGTTTGGACATTAAGATTGCAGGGTTTCTTGTTTTCTTTCTGTTAGGTTTTGACAGAATTGATAGTTTTACAACATTTAACTCAGTGTGCATGGAAATATAAGATTAAAGAGACGAATGTAATTTGTTAAAATCGTTACTTCATCTCCTAAAAGTGAAATGTATTACCTGCCTGTCTACATCAAAATACAACTTACGCTCACACATGCATGCTCAAGAGGAAAAAAAAAACCCAGAAATATGTATTTATCATTCAAGGTTGAAGTCCTTTATCCACAGGTGCAAGCGTTCCTACAGATCTTGCTTGCTAAAGTCACCAAGGGCCTTCAATGTAATGACATGAAGCAGAGCTGAACACTGATCTCCAGAGGGTAGAAGATCTATGCATTATTTCGCTGAGTAACTTTGACATAAAAACGGTTTCTAAAGAATGGTCTTGTATTCCAGATAAAGATTACAGACCATTCAAAAGAAGGTGCTTTAAGATAAACCCTCTGAGGCATGCTACAACATTATTAACCAGCAGATCAACTTTAAAGTCAGTCAGACATAACATTTTTTGTGAGTCTGTTCTTGGTCAGAGTCCCCTGTGGTAGCAGTGTAGGAGATGTTAGTAATTTTTTTTTTTTTTTTAGCCAGCTTTGCTACGGTGGCCTCCTAGGAGCCGTGCAGCATTTTGTGAGAGTGAGTTTGCTTTGTGTTTGTGGCTAGATTGTGCAGCTAAAGTCTTCACAAGGTAAATTCAGCACTCTTGATGTTGCTCCATTAAATGTCCTCAAGTCAATTCAGTTGGTGTGGGGATATCACTTCAGAGTTCCAGCTGAGCAATATGTGCAAGTTATTATTATGYGAAATAATAACTTCTGTTACAGTTATTATTTTTTGTATTATTATTAATATTTTTGCTTTACAGCTTAATGCACACACTTAACCACACTGCAGCAGCCGGCTATCAAAGGCTTCCCTGAGGAAAAATTAAGCACTTAGAGCAATAAATTATGAAAAGACTACGTCTAAGGGCACCATCCACCTTGTTCTCACACCCGCTTTAAGTGTTAAATAAATCATAACATCCTGTTCATCGTGCCGTCAGTAGGGGTTAAATAAGTCACTGTAAATGAGCTCCAAATCATAGGACGTAGCTGGCTTCCAAGTTTTTTGTTTGCAAGGAGAAACAGCTTCAGGCCTTTTGATAGTTCGGGTCTTTAAGGAAAGCCTTTTTTCCATTCCAACTACTTCCTGTTAATGTGGAAATGAGAGGAAATGAACATTAAGCAGAGGGATGGGCCCACCCTTTTCCAGTCGTGTGCCTAATTTGTCAGGTGCAATATTGGCACCTGGAGGCTTGTTTTGGCTCCTATTACATCCTTACTGGGGAAATATCAGAATACTTGTAACTAGCGGCATAGGACTTCAAAGCGTTTTTGTTATAGGGAGAAAGAAGAAAGGCTGCCGTCATTAGAGAATGCAGAATTGAATGGCCCGGTTTGTTTGCTAAACATAAGGGTTATAAACAGCAATAAGTTAAAAAAAGAAGAGAAAAAGTATGCGACATTTCATTCTGAAGCTAGCTGTGACCATTAAGCATGTAAGGGGGTACACCCCATAAAATTGCCTCTTGGAAATATCCATGCCTTGAATGTGTTCTTCGTACTTCTGAATCTTCATATAAAATACCCCATTGCTGAGGACTTGGTGGCATGTATGTGCATTTCAGTAGGAGGCATAAGTGTTTTGTGGTAAAACAATTTATGGCCTTTGAATTACAGAGATGGCAAAGCTATTGTAAGGGGCTCTGGATCTTAGATCAAAATCTGCAAACTTAAGGTGTCAGATCCTGCCTGGTGTCTTTACTTCATGCTAAACACTTCAGTCATACTTTCGCCTGTGCGACCATTCTTGGATTAAGGAACTGCCCAAGGCGAGTAAGAGTGCCCATGCCTGGCCAGTATATTAGTGATGCATCTCTCTGGCAGAATCTGTAGAAAAAAATGTATTTAAGGCTCCGGTAATGGAAAGAATGAGTCTGAAGTAGAATTTATTCCCCAGTAGTGTCCTGAACTGTGAATTGACTAGGGCTGGTTTGGATTTTTAGAACTGCTTAATGTTTCGGACCAAAGTAACCATTCATGTGCCACTTTTTTCAGTCATGAATTACAATTAATTAGCATTCGGGTGTGGGAGGGGGGGAGACAGTGTAGCTAATTATTATTTCATTCAGGTTAACCATGGTGAATCAAGCCATGAGTGATATATACAGATCTGCAAGTATTCTGAGAGCAAATCCATTCAGATCAGTGAAATRAGATAATAGACTTGGGAAATCCAGCTGCTGTGCAGATGTTGGGCGGAATTTTCCAGGGAGAAGCAGTTATGCCATTTTTCGTGCCTGATTCTGCATCCCTTGCTCAGGAGGAGGTCTCTCTTGATGGGGGGCAAGTTACCATAGAGCAAGCAAACCCCGTGCTGAGGAAACATCAGTGGGTTTGGGATTCACTGACCCCTTTCTCCCAGGCTAGTTCAATCTGTACCTGGGTTAGATGGAAGTCTTGAGGTCAAGCATCCACAATCGGTTCTTCCCTGTGAGCAGGCAATATGCTGTGCCTCATTTCAGCCGTCCTGGACTTGCAAGCAGTCTCAGTTTGACTGTAGAAGATGGCTGTGTGTTTTGGAGTAACTATTTCTTCACCTGAGTATTGCCAGGTGATCAATCATTTACTTGAAGCGCACTGTCTTTGGCAGCCATCAAAGACTTCTTTTTTACACTTTTCTGACTTACACGGGGCATTAGACGAATAGAGGAGACATGAGAGTGACTTGATGGCAGTTCTATCTTGGCACTCAGGACACTTCACCACTTTTTTTTTGTCAGAGCCAATGATTCTTGTCCTTCATGTTCTTGAGAGTGTGCCAACTGACCTCCTATCCAAATCCCACCAAGATGAGGCTTCTTTGTTATAGAATCATAAAGTAGTTTGGGTTGGAAGGCACCTCTAAAGGTCATCTAGTCCAACCCACCTGCAATGAGCAGGGACATCTTCAACTAGATCAGGTTGCCCAGAGCCCTGTCCAACCTGACCTTGAATGTTTCCAGGGGCACCTACCACCTTTCTGGGCAACCTGTTCCTGTGTTTCACCACCCTCATTGTAAAAAATTTCTTTATTATATCTAGCCTGAATCTACCCTTTTTTAGTTTAAAGCCATTCCCCCTTGTCCTATTGCTACAAGCCCTACTAAAAAGTCTGACCCCATCTTTCTTATAAGCCCCTTCTAAGTACTGAAAGGCTGCAATAAGGTCTCCCCGGAGCCTTCTCTTCTCCAGGCTGAACAACCGCAACTCTCTCAGCCTGTCCTCATAGGAGAGGTCTTCCATCCCCCTGATCATTTTGTCTAGGGAAAGAAATCTGCTGTGGATGTGCATACAACAGCAGTAGCACATATTTTGTGATGGCTTCAGTGCAAGAGCTCTGCAGCAAGGGCACTTTAGTTTAAACTATTCAGCAGCCATTTAAACTCAGCCCAAGGATTTTGTACTGAAGTGGCTGAGGATCGCTCATGTGATGTGTCCTGCTGACTCAGCATTGAGGGTGGGTGATCTTGAGCTACAGGAGAGGTACAAAAGTGGTTGGAGGCAAGAAAAGAGAGGAGCTTAGTAATCCTTTACTCCCAGCCCCAGAGACATTTCTGCTGACTATGGCCTAATTTATGGTAAACAGCAAAACTACAAAAAGCCAGAAAAACTCTGAAATAAGTGCAAGGATTGTCCTATATATGCTTATTTTTGTCTATAACATTCCCTACTCTCCATTATCCCAGAGACACCAGGAAGGATTAATGCTGCAAGAGACCTGAATGACCTCTCTGCTTCCACAGATGACCATTATACTGATAGTTCCTGAACCAGTTGGAGGTACGTACATTGCCAGCATACAGTGGCACTGCATGATCTAGGTAATTGACTTTCTCGCTTTGTAATTTTTGAGCTTAATTATGTCACCCTCTGCAAATCCAGGTGTCATTAATTTTGGGGAATAGGTAACTTGTCCTCCTTGTGGATGGGTCAAAGAGCCTTGCAGGGAGAATACAGCCTTGCTCTGGTGACATGTTCCACTTTGCACTCACCTCTGAAAGAGGCACAACTTCTCCCTTTGGTCCGTCTCCTGGGATGTCCTTTCCCATTGTGTCAATTATCACATTTCTCTGCAGCTTCAAGGAATACAAATAAATAAATCAAATAAACAGGCTTTGGGGAGCAATCCTTGACAGCTACAGCAATTTTCAACTACTTAGATTCCTCATGTCCCCGGGTTCAGCCGGCATTGGTGTGCTCCTGACATGCCATTTGCACGGCCCAGGAACAGTAGCATTCAGCACTTCCTTTTCCTTTGTTTTAGAGAATTATAGAACAGGTCGTGTGCTGGTGCAAATATAGCTGGTTGCTCTCCACACCGGTATCTTTTGAACCGTATGTATAGCTTTGATAAGCAGCACATGTGTCTGCTTCCCGGCTATACAGTGTTTCCACTCTGATCTCAGGAGTGTAGCTAAATCAATATATCCTTTGTGATGTGCAGATGGAAATAATCTCCAGAAAGATGCATTTCTGAGCTTTGCCCAGTACGTATTTATTTGAGAGGTACAGCTGGTTTGTGGAAAGGTACAATCCAAGACCATATGGGAGCACAGTGCTAACCCTGCTCAAGCAGCTTTACACTGCTCTTGTGGCTCCCCCATGACCATCAGTAGGGCCTCTGGGAGGCTCCTTTGATGTGAAGGGAATTGCCAGGCAAGATGTTGCTTGGCCCCCGAGGGGCAGAAAGAGGGCCAGCCTGCCTTTACAGCCCCACGTGCTCTGCCGCTGGCTGCCAAACCCTCCACCGCACCTCAGGACCTCGCTAGCTGCCCCAGGATCAGGTTGCCACAAGGTGCTCTTCAGTCCTGCTCCCTGAACCGGATCAGGTGCAGACAGGCCATTTCCATTCTAGAATGGCCTAGGTAAGGTCTGCTGATGTACTTCTGTCTACTACTGCTAGTTAATGGACCTAAATCCAGATTTCAGATCTGTAACCAGGTGCAAGTCTAAATGTCCCCATATTCCATGAGTGCTTGGGGTGACACTTTGATGCAGGTTCAGTGTCCAAAAGTCTCTGACAGACTCTAAGCTCTCCACTCTATGATGGAAGAAAATTGCATTTCTGATAGTTTTGCCCAATTCAAGTCTCTCTGGCTGCTAAATGGGTAACGTACATCTAGTAAATTCACATTGGCAATGTAAAAACACTTTTCTTTCCTCAAAGGCTTGCACTATAAAAAATTACATGGTGATTTGAATCAGGATACGTGAGGATCTGGCAAATCAGTCACACCTGTAAAAACACACAGGTTCTATATCAATACCTGCATCATAATGTCAATAATGAAATGCTACTAATAAAATATTGTACRGGTGAGATTCAGCTAGCCAAAGAAGCTGACAGCCTTTACCTCCCTTCACAGTCCATGAAGAGAGACAGGCATTTTTTGGTGGGATTCATCTCAGCTGTTAGGATGAGGCGAATGGTGCCCCGTTTTCTCTCCATGGATTATGCAGTGAACCCAGGACAGGGAGCGCTGTACTTGGGGTACATCATGGTGGCTGTAGGGGAGCAGCTGGGTGGTTACAGACGCCCTGACCTGCCAGCCCCCTCTGCGGGGAGGAGAGCGCCGGACTGACAAACCGCACAGTCGATGCGGGCGCAGTGGCCGTTTGCTAAGAAAACTCAAGTCTGTTTGCACAGGTTTATTCACAGATGTTTTAAAATGTAGTTCCCTTGCGCAAGTCAGGTTGTGAACACCTGAGTTTTGGTTCCTCCCAGAGCAGTTTCACAAGGAACTTGTGCTTTCTTTCCTGGAGCAGACATTTTGCATAGGGAAACAGCCATCTAATTTTACAACCCAAACCTCTCATTCCTATACATACTCAGGTGTTCAAGCGGATAGTTCTCCATGAATAAAAACCATTATGATTTTAGCTCACAGGTATATACTGGAAGCAACCCTGGAAAGCTCACTTCTGCCTGTTGAATTTGGACAAATACTCCTGGAACAGTCTTTTCTCTGTCTCGTCCTGCTCTGATCATCGTCTTCATGTTATCAAGGGCTAATTTTAAATCGAGTTGCAAATAGTCTCAAAGTACAAGAGCCCATTGCTGTGTGCTGGACTCAGCTGGGAGCTGCTCCTCCTCGGCAGTGAGGTGAGGTGAGGCAGGGAGGGCCAGCGCCGCCATTTCCCTCCACAAGGAGGGCAGTGCAGGCTGCCGGGAGCCTTGGGCTGCCATTTGGTGCCACAATGGGGGTCTTTGAGGCCATGCTCTCTCCCCTACAACATGCTTGGGCTGTTGTGTGTATATCTCTGACAACTTTCGTTGTAGGATCCTTCAAATATCCCCTGCAGACCTTCCAGGGAGTGTCTTTTGCTGTGTGAGGAGCCCCTCAGCCCCCTGAGAGGAGGAGCAGGCGCGGCAGCAGGGGCCCTGGCACTGATGCCTGCAACGCCGCGTGCCCCCAGGCAGGACGGTCCGCGTCGCACAGGCAAGCACGCTGTGGCGTGGCAGGGTTACATGGGCTTTCCTAAGGTCAGGCATCAGTCAGCAGCAGGGCTCTGGCACCCCTTCACAGCTCGGCTGTTTGTAATATGCATTATCAGCGCTACGATAATGCTCAAAAATGGCTGCTTCTTTCTGAATAAAGGGAAAGTCGCTGCTCATATCTCAAGGATAAAAGCCTGTCTGGCTGGAAATCATGCAGGGTGCTGAAAACGGGCAGAGCAGCTGAGCCACGCACGGCGCTCTGTGTCCCCAGAGAGCAGCGCTTCGGTTCCCTGGAGCAGAGGCTGCTGCTTTGGCACTGAGCGAGATGGACCTCCCCTTCCCCTCGCCATTGCAAGCAGCGGCGGAAAACCTGACCCGCTCTCCAGCGTGGGACTGCCTAGGCCAGCCAAACGCTGCAGGACCTGGTCCTGGCTGACCGTGATGATAACTAGCCATATGTCTTGTTTTCACACCCTTACTATTGATTTGTCAGCTCTGCCTCCTCTACTGGTCCAGCACCCCAAGTCCTCTTCCTTCACCTGCATCTGTTTGGCCTTCCTGAAGCTTGTGATCCTATTCTTTGCATATTACCTCTGATACAGCAGCAGGAGGCTTCAGGAGGTTTTTTAGGAGGTCTTCAGGAGGTTGTAGGATGAGGGCAGTGGAGTAATGCTGTTGCAGGACAGGCTGGGAGGAAAGGTGCCTGAGAGAACTCAGGTCTCTGACCCAAGAGGAGAGGGAAATACAGCAAATCCTGTCTGTTTTCATGGTGAAAAGGGACAGTGTGAAATGGTAATATTTTTGTTCTGTTGCCAACGTGTGAATTTTGCAAAACATGGGACCTGCCCTCTGAAAGGTATTCACTGCCCTTCAAGACACCACTTCAGTGAGCTCACCCCCCCAGGACCATGTCCTTGCTGGAACTGTGTGTCCATGCATGTACACTCTCCCCGCACAAATAAAAATTCCTTCCTTTTAACAAATTTACAGAGCCTCACAAAAACCTATGGGAATATCTGGGTTTGCATGCAAATATTTACCAAGTAAAAATGGATACTTTTCCACAGCTCGTAGTCCTAGGCTTCTTCTGCGGAGAAACTGCCAACTGTACATGCATGCTGGTTTGGCACCGGGACAACACATTCCCTAGAGAGTAGAACAAAACCACAAACTCCTTTCGCTTGTGAACCCCTTTCCATGGAGCAGGTGAAAGCATGCTGAACTCACCTTTGCCTCCTAGCCTGGCTGCTTTCTGAATGACATTTGAAAGTCTCGCCCCCTCCTCCTTCCTCCCCCCGTCCCCAGTTTTATCCCTCTTTCAGGAGGCAGCCATCAGCAACAAAACCACAATGCGGGGCTTGGCTGGCTGCGTGCATTCAGCAGCTGCTCTGTTCCAAGTTCTGGGCAAGCCACAGCTATCCAGATTCCCACTTGTCCTATGTCTTCTGCCTCAGTTGCAGTACAGCATCTTGAGCTAGAAGGACCACTAATTGACCAGCTTGGACGGGTTGCCAGCACTGCAGTACAGTCAGCCTGCTGTCCCCAGTTGTCTGTGCCTTTCCCCCCTTCACTACACTTCCAGCCCTTCCTGATCCAAAGCTTGTGACATCTTCCAAGTCCTCCTTGCATTCAAGACTCTAATTCGGCATGTGGTATGCTGTGCTTTTCCAGCAGGCTGCTTTTTGTCATTATCTCTCCACCCAAGTGAATGTTCAGGATGGGTATGTTCTTTCTTCAATTATTGCAGAAGACTAAAATGTAAGCAATAAACACTAAAGCCAGATTTTTCTAATACAAAACATCAAGCAAAATCTTTGTGTTCTCATATAATTGCTCCAAAAGAGTTACAAGCCTGGAAATAAAAATACAGTTCTCTGTCTTAAAATATGAAGCAGTATTTTCTTACAGGATRAGATAAGAATGTGATTTGAGTTTGCTTTAGCTCATTTCTTCACTGTGTTGTGCTGACATGATTGTTCAAAGAAATTGTGCTTTTGGAAGGAAAAGGTTAAAGTTTGCTACTGATATTCATCAGGAGATGGATATTTAATCTTTAATCTCTTGTTCTAGGCCCCTACTTCGGATCAACTCATTATCCCGAATAAACGATGTGTCATTCCCATTATTTATGTTTCACTGCAGCCAAAGTATCTGGACCTCGTTTTGGTAAGCACCATTCATTTCGACCCATTCAGTATTAATCTCCCTGCTAACATCTTTCCTGTCCTATGTGCTGTCCCCTATTTGCTTTTATGTTTTCCGCAGAGTGTTTATAAAAGGATAATCTTTTACAAAGCAGACAGAATTTTTGTGTATAAACTGCTCTGTTTGAATGCCTCATTGATATACCATCTAAACTGAAGTGTTCAGCAAGATTAGTGCATCCACTGAGCCACTGAACTGGGTAAAAAATATGGGAACTGCTCCTTTCTTTATAGCAAGAGAGGGTAGCTAATGATGCCATCTTCTTTTAAATAGGATACTTTTAGCAGATGGACTCTGAGAATATGAATACATTCCACAAATAAAAAATAATCAACAAAGGAGGTGGCTTATTGTGACAAATAAAAGGAGAAAAAGGCACAAAATGTATAGATTATGTAAAGACCCCAAGCCAGCCTCCGTCTTAGTGAAACTGGTGTAAATGCAGAATAATTCGGTCAAAATGATGCGAATTAGTGGTTTTTTACATCATTATCGCTCACATCAGGATCTGGTCTCTTTGTGTCGCAGTTGCTGACAACTTCATCTAGGATAGGGACTTGCAATACCTTGAAATGCAAATGATACACTTTTCTCTTTCTCATGCTGATATAAATTTCCAGTGAGAATATTTTGAGCACCATCCCCTCTTTTTTACCTGAAATAAATAAATAAATAAAGACTGCCTGGCACACACAACGTACACTTATTTCGGCTGTCTCCTTTGCAATGTGTATCTGCTGACATTGGGTGCCACTGACACACCCTCTGAGATGCCGACACTTTATGTCAGAAGAACACAGTATGCAAGTGAATCTGTGCCCATATTCCCACATTTAGACAGGAAAAATCCCAAACAGACATGTGGTAGTATCATTTGAATGGCATAGATTCTTAAATACATTTGTCACTTTGTACACTTGCCAGCTCTTCTTTGAAGATATAAACCACCAAAACACTCCAAATTTTATCCATCATGACTCCGTCAACATGTAGCACTGTTTAGCATTTTATTTTAGTTAAATTGCACTATTGTTGTCCATCTATTATGACATAAACTAGGATTGGTGCCCTTGCATTAAAATGAAACAAAAACTGTAAGAAAGAGTTGGGAAAAAGAAAACATTGAGAAAGTCGTGCCATTCATTTAGCACAAAGGAACATGGGGAGGAATATTAAAGAGGAAATGTATCAGGCGCCCCTAGTTTCATCTTTAAAAGGGATCAGGTGTTTACGAGGGGCTACATGCTGGGCATGATTCAGCACTCCAGTCCTTTGGGGACTGTGCATAGAGAGGGATGAGACCTCTCTAGACGGGTCCCCTTGTCATTTTTAATTCACCTCCCCCACTGATATGACCCAGACCTGACTTCTAGTAAGAAAACACTGGACACGGCTATTTCTGGAGTCTGTCAACACCACTGCAAGGTTAGTGAGAGAGTTTGTGGGTCGGGGATAGAGGTAACCCAGCTCACACCCAGCTTACTGAGTTGTCATTGCTCTTTGGAGATAGTCCATGTAATTTAGTACACAGAAGCAGTCTCAAGGAAATAATTGCCTGTTCAGTCCTAAGAAGACTGGTAATAAGAAAATGAGTCTGTCACTTTCTGGTTGCCCTTAGCTGAGGTTAAAATCTTTCTATTATATCTACTGTCCACTGTGCATCGTGGGTGGGTGGTCTCAACACAGGAGAGAAAAAATCATCACCATATTTGGCACAAATTGGCCTACTTACCAGGGGGGATCAACATTGCACTGGTCTGGAGAGAGCTATTCCTTCAGTGTTAGGACCGATGCTCTCCAGAGCTCTGTGTTCAGCGGTCTGATCTGCAGAAATGAGTGCAGTTCCCACTGTGCAGTGGGGGCCAGGCATCTGACGGTGTAAAACAGGAGTTTTACCAACAGACCCCTGACAATCACAGAATCATAGAATAGTTGGGTTGGAAGGCACCTTTAAAGGTCATCTAGTCCAACCCCCCTGCTGTGGGCAGGGACATCTTCAGCTAGATCAGGTTGCTCAGAGCCCCATCCAACCTGATCTTGAATGTTTCCAGGGATGGGGCAGCTACCACCTCTCTGGGCAACCTGTGCCAGTGTTTCACCACCCTCATTGTAAAAAATGTCTTTCTTATATCTAGTCTGAATCTACCCTCTTTTAGTTTAAAACCATTCCCCCTTGTCCTGTCGCAACAGGCCCTGCTATAAAGTTTGTCCTCATCTCTCTTATAAGCCCCCTTTAAGTACTGAAAGGCTGCAATAAGGTCTCCCCGAAGCCTTCTCTTCTCCAGGCTGAATAACCCCAACTCTCTCAGCCTTTCTTCATAGGAGAGGCGTTCCATCCCCCTGATGGTTTTTGTGTCCCTCCTCTGGACCTGCTCCAACAGGTCCATGTCTGTCTTGTGCTGAGGGCTCCAGAGCTGGACACAGAGTAGAGGGGCAGAATCACCTCCCTCGACCTGCTGGCCACCCTTCTTTTGATGCAGCCCAGGATACGGTTGGCCTTCTGGGCTGTGAGTGCACATTGTCAGCTCATGTCCAGCTTTTCATCCACCAGTACCCCCAAGTCCTTCTCCACAGGGCTGCTCTCAATCCCTTCGTCTCCCAGCCTGTATTGATATCGGGGGGTGCTCTGACCCAGGTGCAGGACCCTGATGTTTTTCACCAGTGGAGATATGATCTACATAGTAAATAAATAGAGCRTTTTTTATTTCAAAGGTGATCAGACATGACCTTCCTGGCCTAAAAGTTTTAGTGAAAGGGCAGTGCTTGTAAGCCTAACTTATTGCCTAGCCATTTTGTGTGATGAACCACCAGGTTCCTGGAAATCCCACAGGAAAGAACATTTCTATAGACATCAAACTCATGACACAAGTGATACAGAGGTGACTTGTGCCAGGGCAGGGTGTCCATGGCTCTGGAACGTGTCAGACTTGCTGTACACATGCAGGTCAACTGCATGGTGTGTTGCATTAGCTGAGACCCAGGATGTGGCAGCCCTGTCACTTTCGGAGTTATCATGTTGGCAGATCTCATTCAGGCAGATTTTCCCCAAGCACCAAATTCAAGTCAGTGAAGACCTAATGGAACGATCTTTGGAAAATATTCATAGATAATTCTAGGTGCAGCAGTGTGGGGACAGCTTTCTGGGTGATTTATTTGCACTCATTGACCTTAATTAACCTACTTTTCTCACTTATTCTCTGCAGGGGAATATGTCTCTGCCTGACTACGTGGTGAGACTGGGATGAGCCCACCAGGTGTTTGGTAGACAAGTCTGTGGCGCTAGGTCTGTAGTAGAACAAGAGAGACAAAGGGAGGATGAGTGAGAGAGGACCAGAGACAGACTAAGAGGTTCAGCTGGATCCCCCTCTACTTTCATAGAGATAGGTAAAGCAAAGAGTCAAGGAAGTAATAATAAAAACCCTAGGCTCTCATGCACAGGGTGTCCATGCAGATTAACATGCATAGAAAAATCAAAATGGGCTGGTAATAAGCATGCAAATGTAAGACTAAATAAACATACACTGAAGAGGAGAGATGATGTGATATGGTACGATACAATACGATATGGTATGATACAATGTGCCTTTTTTGCAGCTGACATTGGACACACCTCCAAGGCATGGAGGTGATCCTTGTTGGAATAGTCTTTGCCATAAGGAAGGAATCATGTCCAGCACCAAGATACTCTGGTGGTGTACCTGTATCCTCCCAGCATCTCTCTCACTGCTGACTAAACACCTCCACACACTAAGGCAGGAGAATGAACAACCGATGTGGGTGTGCTAAGCCTGTATTTTCCACAGAGTCCCTGTCATGACTACATAATGATGTCCATGTGGAGGCTGCGTGCCACCCTCCTTTTTGTAATGTATGATTGTGCATAGCAGGAGACAGACCTGGCTGTCACTAATGGAGATTACTGAAAGTGCTCATTGCTCCTAATCTGGGTATACACTCACATAAATGCTAAGCAATGTCTTGATTTGATTGTGATCTGTACTGGCATCCCTTGTGCTACTACTGTGAGTTGTATTGGTGCTTGGGATGAGGCAGTTCCCACATCACTCCTTCCACACATCTAGTCCTAAACATGCAAAGGTGTAAGCAATACATGGGGGAAAGGGAAGGAAGAGAGGATGCTGGAGTGACAGTGGTTTGTAAAAGAACCAGGCTATCCAATCTCCTCTGAGGCATGAAATCTGTCATAAGATAGTGTATGAGGAGCTGACTGTATTTAGTGTATTTAGGAGCTGACTGTAGACACTGAAGCAGTATATCTTGTTGGTATAAGGGCACGGAGATCTAGGCACTAACACGATTAATACCATGTCTCAACAAAAGGGATTTCCCACATTTATATTRCTCAGAATAGCTTTCCATAAATTTGATGTGAGTACTTGGCAAACAAAGCAGCCATCAAATACCAATAAAAATATGTTTGCGATACCTGCAATATACACCTAAAGAACCAGAGAACATTAATAATCTAGAAGGACTCTTCAGGTACCCATAAAAATCAGCTGTTACGGAGACTCTGTCAAGGTTGAGAGGTTCAGACCTTAACCCGACGTAAAACTTGCATTGTAAAATTTCTTTCTTATTGTGAAAAATCAGGATTTCACACTAGCAGCATGGTTGAAATGAATGCTGACTGACCAGGTGGCTCCAGCATGCCTGGGATGTATTTGCTGTAGCAAGCATGTGTGGGAATCCTTTCCCTGTGGATTGGTGCAGGCTTTCGGAAGTGAAGGGCCAAGTCCCTCTGGCTCCCAGCAAGTCAGGCAGCCTGCCTAGCTTGAGAGGCTGGAGGTATCCTGGGGGAGAGGGGTGCAGCCTTTCTTTGTATGTATGAGGCAGTGTCGCGCACCCAGAGAAATCTCTTTAAATAGTGTTCCTCATAGGACACCATTTTTAGCTCCCTGGGCAGGGTGGCTCCATTTGAGGGTCCAGGGGCTAAGGAGTGCGACTCCTTTTAGGCATCACCAGAGCAGAGAGGCTACACTAGTTTCTACATCAGGATTGCACTTTACTCTTATCCCCTTTTCTCTGCTCCCCCCCTGTCCCTCCTCTATAAATGAAAAGAAACTAAGCTCTTCCAGGGGTCCTGCCTGGGATAACCAGCCCTAACCACTTCACTTTAAAAGAATAATTGGGAATGTTTCCTACAGATGCTGTCTGAGCACACAGAAATGCCAGAGTGATAGACACAGCTTAAATCCCTAGACTGCCAGACAGATAAAGATGGTCTGTCCCAAAATCTGCCTATCCCTTCTATCGACGTGTCAAACTGAAGCAGGAACCTTTCACACGTCATCACTTCTGTTAGCTTAAGTCCAGATCCTTGCACCTTTACTCATGGTTAGTAGTGCCTTACTGCACAAGTAGTGCTAGTGACTTCTCCAGGGCAGCTCCTGGAAGAAGCAGCTATTTAAACCTGCAAATGGAATCTAAATGTTAAAGCTGCAACAGTTCCTTAGCTATGTTTAAGGCAGCACTGCATTGTATTTTTAATTAATTTAGGAATTGAATTCAGTAAAAGAAAATGGTACTTTTTACCTAGCTGTCTCTTCCTATGGCTATTAGTACTTTGAGGGCTCAGATAAATAAATATGAATGCACTAATAGCTCTTTTTATTGCCCTCACCAAAGAAACCTGTTAGGGCTGGAAGGYAGGTTTTAAATCCAGAACAGACAGTTGTAATTGTACTGCCTTATGCACATAGCCCAGGCCACTCATTTTGCACCCACCATTTCACTTCATGGTATCATTTCACTTATGGGGACATTTCTGCACATTTGAATACATCCCTACACAAAGTGTTTTGCCAAGTGAGGTTTTTTGGACCTCATTTGGAAAGCCCCCAAAGATCTGGCTTTCGGGTCTCTTCCAAGTTCAGAAAAAAWTTCTGATGAAAGCTAAATCATTTAACACCAAATTGGGTTGATAGGGGGATCCTTGTCTTCTCAGCTAACGGTATGAAACCAGATAAAGGGGTTGATTTGACAGCTGAATAGATTTCCAAAGAGGGGTCATTTTCTCCCATGACCAAATAATATGATAGAGATATGCAAGGGTATGTGTGTGCCTTTCAACAGCAGGCAGAGTCCAAGAGCTTACTTATCTCTAAACAGCTCCTCTGGTGTCTAAAATAAAGAATGCAGCGTTTCTGAACAATCAGGGAGCAGATACTTTTTCTGTTTTGCCTTGAGTGACCAACCACACCAGGAGAACTTGGGGCCTCGTTCTCGGTAGTGCTGTGTGTTTTCATTAGGAACCGAAAGACTGCAGCTTTCAGAAAATCTTCAGCACCATGAAAGATTAAGCCTTTACGGTTTAACAGTGTAATCTTCGTAGTGCCTCCACACAATGTTCCACTGACCACCTCATGCTGAATTTATTCCACAGTCATTGAAATGTCTTGATGCACTATTGTTCTTCTGGACTTGTCATTGTCTTTATGGAAGTCTATAGAGGAAAGAAATTGGATGGTAAATCTCTTAGGGACAAATTTTGGCACCTTTGCACCAGTTGATGTGGAGAAAAGTCTCTGGTTCTTCCAGACAGTCAGTTTGTTTTCAAAGGACCTGATGACTGTACTATTTATTTACTATTTCAGCTTTTATGGCAACGTTGGCATTCTCTCACTCTTTTTTTTCTTCAGCAGCCATAAATATGGAAGAAGGGTTCTTGGACTGTATTTCTGCCGTGGTGATCTCCTTTTTCTTCTGTTTTTGCTTCCTCCCCTTCCCCGTGTCCTTTTTGGCAGATAAGAAGTTTTTGCATGTTACACATCACCTAACCAACAGTGGTGGCTTTAGGTCTGGATGTGGAGGCTGCAACCTACCAAGGCTGAATTTCTTGGGTACCTCAGTCTTTTTTCAGGAATTAAGTGCGCTAACATTCACTGGGGGAGAGGGAGGTGAAAGGCAATTGATTAGTAATGGATACAAAGTTGTTGAGCTCTAAATTGGCAGTGATAAATTGGCAACCGATAGCTATTTGCATCTGAAGGTTGCTGCTGGATGAGTGAAACAAGCTTGCGGTTTCCATCCAGTTCCTTGTGAAAAGCAGCACCGTTGCATTCAGTATCACTTTTTTCATTCCCTCACACAATTTCAACAAAAAGATAGATGGGCATTTTTCTGACCCAGCTTTTGGTAGTTAGTGAGAGTTCTGCTATCAGTTTCAGTGGTTCTGGATCATGCCCGAGTAGACAAGGAGCTTGAACTTCCCAAGAGCCAGGGAGGAACGTCTAGGATCAGGGGCAATGTGTGCCACAAAACATTGCACTGCTCCTACCTGTATTCTGGGTAACAACCTCAGTGGTTTTTAATCTGGCTCTGGTGTTCATTTTAAACATGTTAATAGTTGCTGGAAATTAATTTTCTAGTGGGTTACTCACAGTTAACAAAGTTCTGAATGACTGGAGAGCCAAACATAGCAAAATAGTGCCTTCTCATAGAGACACATTTTAATACCCATTGACAGCAAAACCAGTACAGAATTCTATGGATGAAAAACAGGAAGGTAAAACAAGAGACGTAACCTTCTGATTTATGAGTGGAACTGTATCTTCTTTAAAATGGTGTCACTTCTAATGCTTTATTTTGAAACTGAAGGCAGTGTTTTAACACAGCTTGCATAATCTCTCCATGTGTTTTTATGCTGTGCCATTACAGGACTCCGCTGTGATGGCTAACTCCTCTAGCCGAAATTGTTGACCTACACTCTTTTTAAAGAGTACCTCATTTCTTCTACTGGGATTAATCAGGAGCTTTTCTGCACACTGTAAAGTTTTGCTACATCCCTATGCCTTTTGCAGAAATTAACTACTTAACGTAGATTACCACCACTGGCAGTGTGCAAGTTATTAAAGTAAATAACTAATATGAGGCTGACATAACCTGCATTATTGTGCTCAACTATATTACCAAATAAAATACAAAAGAGCTGAAACAATCTGGAAGGACTAAAGTAGGTAAATGACACCCAGAATTAAGTAGGTAACAAGTGGGAGCAGGTTGTAGCTCTCTCAGTGGGTGACTGTGTGATTTTGAACAAGTGTGTAGCATACTTATATTGCTGTTTTCTGTGGTGCAAATGAAACTGATGTGACATTGTCCAGCACCTAAGAGAAGAATCAGGGCCTTGTCCCTGCAGGCAAAGCCCTGTTCCACAATGAATTTTACTTTCATTGTGACATTTTGAAGGTACTACATGGTAATGACACATTGCTCCAGTAATTTTTGTACAATGTCTCTATGAGCTCTCCCCATCTGTCATGACAGCATTAGCCTTGGCATCTCTGATGAAAGAATCAAAATTAAAAGGGAGAACAAAAAGTCAATTTCTAATGGGTTCCAAATACCCGTATCTTACAAGCATGAATTAAATATTGCTCTCATCTTGCAGCCTTCCAGCCATGTTACATGGATAAAAGCCTCAAAAATATTTAAAATTAAAAATCCTGTTAAAAGCTGAAATATATATAAAGTAAAATAATATTCAGCTGTTTAAACTAACCTTTTGATAGGCTGTCAGCTGTCATTTGATTTGCACTTCATTTGAATTAATAAAAAGTAAACCATAAGCATCATGATTTACAGTAATATAAAAGCTATTACAAAGGACCTTCATCATAAGCTTCTTTGTCATAAAGCTATTGTATCTTACTTTCAATCATGAAACACTGTTAAAAACATTTCCTAATACAATATCATCTGATGCAGTATACAAATTCCTTTGCTTCAAAGACTAGCTATAGGGACATGACTTTGAGTCTTTGGAGACAAATTGGAAGTTTCTTCTTGCATAAATACTGTAAAAAAAAGAAGTATTTTCACGCTGGTGTTCTTCATCTTTTCTTGTGGCTACACACACACAGACACTACCACCCCCTGCCCCCCAGCTCAGGTTTACCCACAGCCATTAAAGTACCTTTATGCCTCCTCCTTTATTTTAAATGCCCTTGGACAAACAGCATCTAGTTACCCAAATACAACAACTTGTTCGCTCCTATGAAAGCGTTGCGGACTTTATATTGACCTCAGTTGTGTTTCTGCTCTTAAAGATTGTTTCTCTTTCTCCCAGATGTGCAGCTTTTTGGAGTTAATAATGCCATGAAGAAAGAGCTGGTGTTGCTGGATACCTAATGCCACTTCCTTTGGGGTTTCCTCACCCATGGTACGTGAATAGCCTCCCCGGCTCTTGTCTATCCTGTCTGGTCATGGCAGTGTCACAGTTGCTCATAGGAGACGTGATCCCCCTGTCTGGCCCTTGCAGCACTCCTCCGGTGCCCACAGTCAGGGGTGCAAGGCGAGGACCGGGGGCATGCCCAGGCACCACAAGATCCCCAAGGCACACCCAAAGCACTGGGCACTCCTGTGTGACCACACCAGGGCTGCTAACACGTGTCCCAGTTGACCACCTGGCACTGTCCACAGTGCCACACCCTCACGTCACAGCTCAGCACTTCTTTGCCCTCTCCCCGCAGCATCCCCAGAGTGCAGGTAACCACCCAAGCCGTCACCTCTGTTGCTCCCAGTGAGGACGAGGTCTGTCCTTCCCCAGAGATTTTCTCCTTGAACTGATCCTAGACAGAATAGTTCCTTTAATGTCACCTGAAAAGCAGAAGTAGTGTGCTGTTTGGTCCTTTTCACAGTTTGGCTAATCCCTGGCAATCAAGGGCAGTAAAAGTTCCCAAGACGGCAATGGGACATACCTCAGAGACAACAGCTACAGGCAGAGGAGGCAAGGACAGGACTGGGTGCATTCCTGGTCTTAGACATAACTCTGAACTCCCAAAAGGATGCTTGGCTCTGGAGCATGACACARCTTTCAGCTTGCTGTTCACATGTGACAATGGGACCCCACGTGCAAACAACGGCTGCCACAAGTCTGCTCCACAGGTCTGACTCCACAAGTCAGAGGACAGTGCACCTCATCATCTTGCTCAGGAGGGAATGACAGTCTTATCCCATGCTTTCTCCATGGCATCTGTAAAGACTGAGGATAGGGATCAAAGTGGGTAGAAGGGCAAGAGAGTGGTGTGGTATGCCACCAGTGTGTCCTGACTGCAGTGTCTCTCCCATCAGGAGATGTCTCTCCCCTCCTCAGCAGAGAACCAGTGGTGCCAGAGCTCCCATTGAGGGAGGCAAGAAGCAAAGGCAGCCAGCCCAAGAGAAAGTGCTCTGAGCACCCAGCCCATAATGCCCTGGGAGAGGACACCTCCATTTCTAAGCACTTGAGAGAGCCCCACAGGCTGCCCAGCTGAGGAGCTCCCTGGGGCCCAGTATGTACAGACTGTATGTACAGGCATGGGCCCATGGAGGCAATTTACACATTGGCTGTCGGCACCCATAGCCGGAGGTACAGGCTATATCTGACACTGGAGTGGTTGAGGGTGGAGGACAGAGATGCCTGGCAGAGGAGGGAAGCTGCATGATTTAAGACCATGGGACTACTTTCTCCCTCATGTTCTTTTAAAAACTGGGGCAACATACACTTCTAACTTTTCGTAGAACCTGGAAATGAGGCTAAGCAAATTGCTAGCCCACACTTTTGTTCACTGTATTTCTACAGACTATCCTCCAAGGGCGCTCTTTGCTTTTCAGCTGCCTTCAAGGCCAGGCTACAACCTGGCCTGTGTTCTTGGTTTTCAATCTTTCTTTGGGTTTTCTAGGTCATGGCTCACAGAGGGCCTTTAGGTGTCTTTAAGTTAAATGGACTCAGCTTGACTTCGAACAGCAATAGGAAAAGAAGGATGTCTTCTCAGCACTCTGTAACAAAGCTGTGCTCAATGTGTGCTGGTCCCAGTGAGAAAGCCTGGCCCATATATAAATAAATTCTCTTGCTTTTCACCTCCCAGTGGGGCAAGAAATGCCTAGTGAGCTGCTTACTGCGAGCTGGGTGAGATCAGTGGGAACACAGGAAAAAGTCCTACATTTGAGAACAGTTAAGTGTGAGCAAGAAGTTGGACTAGATGTCCTCCTGAGGTCCCTCCCAACTTGAATCACCCTATGATCCTATGACCCTATCTATGTTTGATGGTAACATGGATCATACAAGTTTGGCACAGTCAAACTGAAGAAAACTATGTCCAAATCCTTCGGGATGCATTTTTGGTCTGGCAATGAAAGTGCAGCTGCTCCAGGACTAGCACAATATCCTGCCTCAAGGTCATGTTGGTGGTCTTTTGCATCCCCAAATTAGCAGTGATTAGTTGATCATTCACTGCTGGAGGGCAATGTGATTTCTCTGGGAGGAACTCATGACATAAGCCCACAGGCACTGAGACATAAAGGACCTAGTTTTGGCTTCTAGGAATTTAGCTGTGCAATTAGTGCACCAGGTAGTGGCCGAGCTCCTGTATCACGGCATACCTCAGAATTATTGTTGTAGAATTAAGTGGAATTGTGGTGTGACAGTACCTAAAAATAAGGTGGCAGGCTGACACTGAGGAGCACCTCACTGTCTTGCCTGTGAAGCGGTAAGCTTCCCCTTGGTTTGGCGCTCCCCAAAGTCTCCTGCTTCTTTTCTTGTCTGTCCTCACAAGTCAGAGCATGTCACGTCACAAAACTGATATAGCTGGGTATGCTGCTTCAGGGTTTCAGCAGATCCTGTATTTGGAGTAGTTTGAAAAGTGTCTAGTGGCTTTGTCACATGATTTCTCTGTAGTGTGAGACCAGCCAGCAAAAAGCCGTGAGCTCACATGTTTAGATGGCTTAGTTTATGCACGCAGATAACGTGAATATCTGCTTGGCAGTGTTTTACAGCAACTGAACATTCCTGACGCTGCCTCTTTTCATCCTTCTGCTCCCCCTTCCTTAACAGCAGAATCAGCAGCTGTAACAACACATGGAGGACACTTGGCAGCTGCAAGACACAGATGCTGAGCTCTGTAATAAACTTCTCCTGTAGAAGACTATGAGTGCTTTTGCTGGCTGCTTAAAAGTCCTTATTGCTGTCTGACTCACTTGCTCAACAAGCAGTTACAGTGTGCTGATGGCTATTCGTAATCACTCTTGGGGTTATAAGGACCAATCTAATTGACCCGCTTAGTCCTTTCAGATGCTGCCATAGCCTAGCTTTAATAATTTGTAAGTGAATTGCATGATTTCGTGGAGATATTTAAGAATAAGGTATTGTGCAATATTTTAGTGGGCCATTGTTTTTATATCTAKAGATAGGCAATAGGCCTGGTTTTGATCACAAGTCACAACAGTGCAAACCAGAAATAACTTCACTGTTGTTAAAGGGGTATAAGCTGTTATAAACAAATGTGAGTGAGATCAGAGGTGAAGGAGAGCTTTAAATGAAGTCTGCATTGCCTGGTAAGGAAATGGCATATCTTTAATATCTCAGAAACTGGTGTTTGTTGGAATTAGCCTGTGATAAGGATGTGGATAAGGACTCATGGCAGCAGGCTAGTGTTAGGATGGTAGGAAGGCTCATTTCAGAAAAGCCTTGCAGAAGTGTGTTTTAAGAAGGCATTTGAATTTGCAGAGAATGGCCAACTTGGAAGGTTGTCCTGGAGTCTAAAGAGCACTGGGAAAGAAACCAGAAACAGACGCTTGTGGAGATAAAGGCAGGAACTGGGCAGCAAGTCTGGTATATGGCCAAGACAGAAAGGAGGGATGCTAGAAAGAGATGGTTGGAGATGCAAGCAAAAGAAGAGCTCTAGACACCAGGACCCACAGCTTAATCTCGATGTATAACATGAGGGGAAGTCCTGAAGGAAAATGAGTGAAGAGTGGCATGGTCAGTGATGGGGGGAATGATGTTTTTGGGCAAAAGTTCCTTCCATCTCTGTCTAAGGAAAACTGAAGTCATAACAATAACAAAGATATGGCAGCAGTGGGAGTGGGAAGTGAAGCACAGGCACAAGGAGGGGTGCAGGGTGAGGTGGACAGGACGGACCTTGTATTCAGTGAAACAGGGCTAAAGGGGGCCCACCTCAAGTGTATGGACGCAGGTAGGAAGTGCTGAGAGGACAGAATGGTGGGGCAGGCTCTCACACTTCTTCTGGGAAAACAGTGTGGCTGGGGGGCTCTCTGAAGTACCTGTACACAAAAGACATGCAGCATAGCGAACAAACAGGAGGAACTGGAGGTGCGTGAGCAGTCACAGGACTGCAGCCTCATTGGGGTGACAGAGATGTGGCAGGACAGCTCACATGACTGGAGTGCTGCCTTGGAAGGATACACGCCCTGATGCTTCTCAGTTGTGCCCAGTGACAGGAAAAGAAGCAATGGGTACACACTGAAATGCAAGAAGTTCCGTTCAAAGATAAGAAAAAAACTTGTTTACTGTGAAGGTTGTGAAACACCGSCTAAGGTTGCTCAGCAAGGTTTTGGAGTGTCTGTCTATGGACATATTCAAAACCCAACTGGACATGGTCCTGGGCAACCTGCTGTAGCCGACTGTGCTTTAAGCAGGGGGTTGGACTAGGCCATCTCAAGAGGTCCCTTCCCATCTCAGCAATTCTGCAATGCTGTGAATGTGCTATATGCTAAAATGCAGTTCAGGCTAGTGGTAGCTGATGGGAAATAATTTCCAAAGGGTACATCTCCATAGTACGTGAGATGTAGTTCCCTGGCAGGGGAGAGGGGTCTAAGAGTGAACAAGGGCACCATCCCAGAATAGGCGGATGCTTCATCTCAGCCAGCACTAGTGTCACCTTGGCAAGAAGCTACCACCTAATCTATGTCTGAGAAGACTCCTGTTTCCACTTCAGTTAGTCCTGTCTCCCTCATAAGACTGACATTCACATAAACATTTTTTAACTGGAAAAGGACAGCCCTATTTCTAGTTTGCACAGGAGATGTTTTCCTGTGACCTTCTTGCGTCCTTGTATTCTAGCATTTAAAGACAAACAGCTGTCCCAAGCTTCAGTTGGAGGAGGAAAAGGAAGACACCATCAAGCATGAATGTCAGTAAGTCACTTTTCCTCTCATTGTCCGGTATATCTAGGATGACTTTTAGCCTTAGAAACAGTTGTCTTTCTGATCCACTTACACTTGATATTATTAACTAGTATTGGACATCAGCATTTAAAAATTCCTTCTCAAAGTAAGAGTCTTGTTTCTCTTGATATACATAGGAAACTGATCTGCTTTTTTGGTGGCTGCTTGGTAAGTGTTTTAGAAAATCGCCATCAGCACTGAATTTTATTTTATGTAACAGTTGGTATCCTGTAATTTTATGATATTGAAGGATTCTGGATCTAAATATACCACGTCTAAAATTAATATATTACAAAAAAAGTCTAGTATTACTCCAAATAAACCACAGATCAGGAGCAAGAAAATACTAACCTTCAAATAATAGGACTTAAATACCTGTTTCAGCAATACTTTCATGCTGCTTTGCTTGCTTGAAAAACATGTGAAGTATTTATTTTTAATTCGTATTATCTCATTATTGCAGGTTTCCTTTACAACATGGCTCATTTCAAGCGTTAAAAAAAGCCTAGTGATTTTTATCTGAGTTTTAGATTTTCCAGCAGTGATTGGTCACACGTATAGTGCTAGTTAGAACTGATGTAGCAATCTGTTTTTGTTTTTTTTTTTTTCATCACATTGGTAGTCCAGCAGGCAAAATGTATTGTGACAATCGTTTCCAAGATGCAAAGATAAATGAGAAAAGGAGCCAAGGACTATTGTAGCTAAACTATTATGTTAGCAAGCTGAAGGTGACCACTGAGAACTTCTTACTCCAACTTACATAATGAGTGATGGCTTTCCAACACAAGAACTCCCAATCTTTTACTAAGTAGGCTCTGATTTGGCAAATACAGTCTGAGACACATTTTTCTCCATGTGAGGTATCAATGCCATCCACCAGCATTAAGATGCTCACAGGAACAGGATCAAAGGGTACAGGGGGGAGAAGTTTGGAAGTTCAGAGGATTTGCTCACCAAAATCAGGTGCTGTGGATATCCTACCTTTGTTACTGTAATGCATGCTTAGAGCATTCCTCTGATATCCCTGTTCTTTCCCCTGCTCAGGGGTTGTCCTCTGGGTTATGTCTAAGCTGATGGGCCCAGGCCATGGCAGGGTGCAGGTTCACAGTCCCTCCTTGTTCAGGGAGTGCTGGCTCTCTGGTCCTGCTGGGCACTCAGTCTCCCTCTCCTTTTCTGCAGAGACCTGGGTGCAGCCTGGCAGGGTACCAAGACCTGAAGGAATATTCTGGGTCCTTCAGCTTAGATGCAGCCTTAGGATCTCCTCTATGAGTTAAGTGTCTATTTTGCATTGCATGAATAAAAAGTGGTGAGTTGTCCATGAGCAGGGAAAATTAATTTAACCCTCTGTGGATTGAAGGTATAGTGACCTTCGGGGTCTCATCTTTAGTGCCTGTGGTCACACAGAGAACCAAATAAATGAAAATGAAGGGTTAGCATTTTTTCAGCCAGGAGAAGAATAACCAGAGGGTGATAGAAACTGAACATGAGGCAGCACTAGTGAAAGAAAATTGCAAAGGAAGTAATGAAAGAGGCTGGTGGTATATACAGAGACAGGGCCGAGGAAGGGGTGTTGGTGGATGAGATGATACAATAATGAAGGGAAGCTGTTTAATCCCTTGTAGCTCCTGGGTCAGTAGCAGCTGCACCTGCAACACCCGTAGGCTCTCTATGCACTGGCCAAGGCAGCGGCTGATGGTGTCTGCTGCTGTGCAAACATGGGCTGCCCTTCTCCTGTATATCACTGCATGAATCAAACATCTGGACTCCAGAGATACCTTATTAGTGCTAAACAACCTTGATTCAATTATACTACAAGATGCACACAAGATGATATCTTTTGCACAGTCCTGCACTGTGAAGGGCTTATAGGAAGTATTGCACTGGGGAAGGGGGTGGAAAGTGCGGAAACTCAGTTATTCTCTTATTTCCACAGTTGGTCCATAATTGTGTATAAGAGGGGTGGAGGTTGAAGAGTTTGTATAGCCAAGGAATGCCAGGGAGAATTTGGATGATTGCATGTTTTTAAGGTTCTCAGTCCCATTTGCTCCACAAACACTATGTCTACATAGGCAAAAATAAATTAGGGCAAGATTTTCAGACCTGGATTTTGAAAGTCAGCACTTGGCTACGTGGCCAGAGCTACTCAGTTGTGCATCTGCAGCTTCTGCTGGTTTAAAACTCACTTTTCTTTCCTGACGTTAGAAAACAGATCAGCAAAACCACCAGCAGTAAGGTTTTTGCAAAGAGCGAGGGTGCGAAGTGCACTGCCTGGGCCAAATTCCACACCAGATAATTCCATTGAGGCAATGGTTTCAATTGGGCATCGTTATCTTCACTTCCTGTCTCATACTGCAGTGCCGTGCTACTGAGCAGCTGCTGATTTCCTCCTCCCCAGGCCTGGCTGCATGTCACAGTGGGGCTGCAACGTCTCCTCCCTGTTCTTTGCTTCGCTCACAGGAGTTGTATGGAAAGGAAGCAAATGATGGAAAGTGCTTTGAATTCCTCTGTTGAAATTTACGTCTTCTAGTGTGATTATTTTTTGCTATTATGGAGCAAAGTCATATTTTAAAAACTTTTCTGTTGTTTCTGCAGATGTCATCCATTTCCATGGATACATGAGTGGTAATAAGGCAGCCAGAAGCTGTCAATTCCAGCCACTCACTGGCTGCCCAGTGAGCAGTGAAAAGCTGCTGAAGTCATTAGTATTTTAGACTTGAAAATAATACAATAGTTTGAACTTTTCTGGTACTCTTCGTTCAGGAATCCCCAGGTCTGGTAAATGAGCCACTACTATAAAACAATTAATTAGGCCTCATAACAGCTTCGTGAGTGTGTTAGGAGGACATGGAGGTTGGGAGCGCTGAAGAGACCTGTCGAAGGCCACCCCATGAGCTAGTGGCATGGGCAGGAAGGCATTTGGTTCACCCACTCTGGCTTCCAGCTCCCTGGGCTCATCCCTGTATGTATTAGGTGCAGAACACCTGCAAATCAGGTTATGGAAATATACCCATCCTCATCTGCTTAATGACAAAGCATCTGTCTTTTTTTTCCTCAGAAAATCCAACACATCTTTGATTTGGTGAGTTTCTGCTGCAGCAAGTGCCATCAGATAATAGAAGGGCTGCATTCCTGCAGGATATGGCATATGCTAACTGTTCATTGAATGGATTTCCCTGTCCATCATGTTGAATTCCTCAGTCAAGTTCTTGCTAGTTCTTCTCTAAGGATAAGGCTTCTGCCACTATGACAGGGAGATTATTCCACGAAGATGAGAGATCATGTGTCATTATTATCTCTGAACACTGAGGTTTTTTTCTGGACATTTCCAGCATAAAATATCTCTTAGTTGTGTTTCAGAGAACAAAGCTAAAGAGAAAAATAGAGGAAGGATTTTTTTTTAAATATAATGTCATTACAGCATGCTCTGGTTTTGCACGTTCTATTTTTCAGCATAGTCACACTATTTTTCAGCTTTCAACTTCTGTTCTATGAGGTGACACACATTAAGTGATGATTCTTTCATTCTTGCACCCTTACATAATCCACTGAAATAAACAGATCTTTGCATGTTAAACAACTGTTCAGAGTAAATAAGGTAGGTGGAGCTTCTGTGAATCCTCATTTTCTGTTCCTAAAAAGACCTCACAGGTCAGTCACTGTGTGTGCATATGGAAAGATTTAGAGAGTTTTGATAATATGCACTGCTCAAGTAATCCTTAACTCAGCTAACTTGCCATCATGCTTCTCAATTTACCAGCAATACATCTGGAGTTTTTCACAGTCTCTCGTAATTATTATTAACCAAAAGTCAATCCCTGCAAACACTGCGGGGATTATGTAACTAACTTTTACACACAGCCCACCTACACTCAGTGCTTTCATTTGTGTGAGTAAAGATTACAGAGCCAGGCCCAGCAAAATATGGTGGCATCACCCAAGTATCCCCAATCCCTCTACATTGTCTCCTTTGAGTCATTTACATGCATAGTCAGTAAAATTGGTCCCAGCACAGGTGATAATGGTACCCTACCGTTAATTTCTTTCCATTCTCAGAAGAAGGTCTTTATTATGACTCTTTGTTTTCTGTCCCTTAACCCATTTCTAATCCTTAACAAAGACTTCATCCCTAGCCATGTGATTATTTATTTCACTTAATAGTCTTTTATGAGGGACCTTATCAAAAGCATTTTGAAAATTCAAGTAAATTAATATCTTGCAGATCACCTTTATCTACTGGTTTATTAACTTTTTCCAAAACCAAAATGCTGTGCTTTTCAACATTATTAAATGGCTTGGGAAGGCACAAAAAAAAAAGATWAAAAAGTTCAGATGTATTTTGCCAGCTACGGTGGTGGTTTAGCAGAGCTGTGCTTGGATTAGCACTGTTCTTCTGTCTGTACTTAAGAACTCTATTTCATTTCCTGGCATCTCTCTCTTCAGGTCAACCACTAGTTCAAGGTGGAAGTGATAAGTCTGCAGCATCTCAAGTGTGCTGGTGTTAGCTCTTGGGAAGCCGAGAGGAAGGAAGTAACAGTCCATAAAGTTTTGATTGCTTGGAAAAGAAGAGATGTTTGTTGAAAGTATGAGCAAGGCCAGCTGCAAAAGAGTTCAGGAGTGAGCAGAAGTAGTCCTGCATTGGCTGCTCACTCACTTTAGCTACTAATTGATAGCATTTCATATTGGAGATTGGGTAGAGGAAGGCCAGTTTTCACAGGCCTGTTAAGGGGGCTATCTTACATCATCCACTTTTTAGTCAGTGGAGGGTTCACTTTAAAGATGGATAGAACAGCATGATCCAGGATGGTGTGGCAGGGAAGGTTTTGGCAAAAATAGTGGCACTGAAGAAGTAAAATAAATGTGCCATGCTCTAGTCCTCCCCCAATTTTAAAATATCAGCATTTTGCAAGCAATGGGCCATATGCTCCCAGGGCTTGCAAGCCAAAAAGTATAGCAACTTACTACAAAACCGCTCTCCAAATTCTACACAGAAGCCAAAACCTCCTACTTGGTATGCTACCATCATGCCAACTTGCAGAACAGAGATTGGGCCTGAGCAAGGAGATCTGCAAAAGAATGGCAGGTTATGCACATGCACACATAAAGGGAGATACAGGCTGTGGCTGACTGGAGCTGGAGTCAGGACACTTGTCCTGCAAACCCAGCTTGGGGACAGAAAGCAAGATAAATTCCCACTGATAGCAAGCAGATGTTTCCAGACCAGAATGCCCCCTCCCACAGGGTGAAGTCAGGAAAGTCTCCTTGGGTTGCTCCTTGGAGGGCTTTCTATGCAGAGGAAGGAGCATGGGAGGAGCATGGCTTTTCGGAATGGACACCATGGCAGGGTGGCTGCAGCGGCTCTAGTCCCATCCTGTTGGATGGGAACCATCCTGCACACTTATGGTGTTGAGAAATAGTTAACTAATACTGAAACCAGGTTCCTGAAGAATACTAGTTAGTATTACCCAGAGATATATAGGTGCTCTTCACCTGTACCTCACAGGATTGTCTGTCTGTCTGTCTGAAGCAGTGAAAGAGAGATCTTTGTTCAAGAATTTTCTGTGTGGCAAAGCAAGGCAAGAGTTAGTCCCATCAGTGTCAATTTGCTTTCAACAGAAATGTACATTTTACTGTGGCAACACTAATAATCTAGGCATGTGCAAGTACTGGGGAATGCCACCCACAGATGATGGACTTGTGTGTGTTGTCTGAGACCTCACAGGGCTGTCCATTTCCATGTTCCCTGACCCCTTGGTACAAGGCTCTCCTGTATTTCCCATACTCTTCTATTTCTCCACGACAGAGCATCTGGAGAGTAYTTTATGTTTCTCCAGGGATAATCCCTGCAATATTTTAGCCATTGGCTAGCTCAGAGCTCTCCCCTTCTCTGGCTGGTACACTATATGCTCTCTGGCAGAGGTTTAAAGCAGTACAGATGCTCAACTTTTCTAAACATTTTTGTGGACTAGATATGATAAAAAAGAGGTAAAGAATGCCTGTGTGAGGACCTGTACTGGCCTCTATAGGCAGAGTGAATTGGGGTAATAAAATCACAGGATAGGATGTATGGAGTGGAGCATATGCTCTATCTCCACCAGGAGCAAGCCAACTGCTGCTGGGAGGATGGGGCTGCGAATGGCTTCTGGACCAAACACTTGCTCAATTTGCACGCCTGCATGGCTGCTGGTGGATCCAGCTACTCCTTCCCCCGGCTGCCTTACACAGCCACGGGGATGCTCATGCCCAAGCACAGAGGGGCAGAGCAGCTCCTTGGGGACCTGAGAGCAGGCAAGAGAAAAGGACCTGGTCTGGGAAAAACATGTTCTCTGGCCCCACAGCTGTACCAAAACACTGTAAGTAAAGCTGAGACGTAGCAGGCTGGTACCTGAATGAGAAGTTTCTGAGAAGCAGCTTACACCAGGTGCTTCAGGGTGCAGTTTTCTACTTTCTGCAGGTGGTAGTTTCTACCTCTGGTATCATCCCTTTGAGACTGGTGGAGGAATTCCCAAAGGCAGTTGTTGGGAGAAGTGCTAAAGTCCATTTTCTTTAGTAGGAGTTACATTTAAGCTTCTACTGAATACTGTATTGGACCCTGAATGTGTCATTTTCAACAGGGTAGTCACTTCTCCCCCGCAAGGCAGCAACCAGTGCTGTCCTGTCCTGAGAGGACAGCAAATGTCAGTTACTGTGATTTTATGGGGTTGAGATACAATTATGCTCTTGTTATCAAATCTTAGAGTGAAAGACAAGATGTACTATTTTAAGCATGCAATTTTGGCAATAATGCCTTTTTTTTTTTTAATGTTGGTATGAAATAAACTTTTAAGAGCAATGAGAATATGTATGGAATTTTCTCATCCTAAAATTTATGTTCATCTATTTTCTGCAACAAGTAATCAAAAGTCTTGTGCAAGAGTACATGAAACAGGATTGCACTTTTCTATTTCCTGGGAGATGGCCGTCATTACATTGGGCCAGAGCTATGAGTCAGGGCTGCTGTTTCCTATYCTGAAGGGAGGGATCTCTCTCAGGAAGTCCTGTGTTGTGCTGGAGATCAGAGCAGGTGATAATGGTCTCATCTGGCTTTGAAATTTATGAGAAGGAGATAGAACATGTAATGGAGTCATTATTTTGTTTTAGTCCATTCTTCACATTGCAGTACTTGGAGATGTAAAAGCCGGGTGGTGACCAGATGGAAGGAGCAGGGAACGGGGAAGAGCAGTAGGACGGCTTCCCCATTACTAGTAAGAAGATCCTGAATAGAAGCAAAAAAATGCTGGGAAAATATGTAAGTGATTTTATCCATACAGATGACTTTAGAAAGAAGTACAGGTTATGAGAATGTCGGCCCTAAACTGAGAGGAGATGGAAAGAGGAGGGAAGGGTCAGAGAGTATGGGCTAAAAATACAAGCAAAGATGAGTGATTGCATCCCCTAGAACCTGAATCAACTCTATTTGAGGTATAAACATCAGCAGAGGACTCTGAATTCTCAAATGAAAATGGAAAAACACTCAAGGAACATGAACTTTAAAATAAGTTAATTAGGGCTGAGAAGAAGGAAATAGATGCCATTTATGTGAGATTTAGAAATACTCCAAATTACAAGAGTTAAAAAAAATTCCTCCTCCAATTTTTCTGTAATCTTCCACATGCTTCATTCAGAACTCTGGGACTCAAAATTGCCAGTGCATCCAGGTTCAAATATTTGGCTTATTTGCCGAGGTTTTGTTTTCTTGTTCTCTTTAATTCCATTCCTAAATATCTGTTCAGTAACTCTTGGTTTCTAGTGGTTTCTGTTTGGAGCTGAGCAAAATAATTTCTTCCATCAATTGTTAAACTTCCAGTCTACCTTCTTTTGAGGCCATGAAAGGAAAATGTATTTTTAAATCATTAGAAAACTGTATTTACTTCAAAACAGTATGTTTATTTAATTGTGGACATAAAATTAATTTTAAGATGATATTAAATAGTTGAAACTTTTCAAGGTAATCTGTACTAAAACTTTGCTTTATTTTATGAGGAAATACTGAACACTATTTAATTGCTTGATCTAGTAAAACTAAGATGGAAAGGGGATATGATGAGTTTTCATAAAGACATTTAGGAGGTAAACTTCAAAGATAAAAAGAATTAGTTAAGAATGGCATGAGACCAAGTGGATGCAAGCTGATTATTAATACATTCAGACCGGAAATTTAGAGATAGATTTCCATCCATCCATCCAAGAAGTGGTATTCTGGTAATGGGAACAGAGAAATTCAGTGTTTTAAGCAGCATTTGGGTACAGTGATGAAAACGATTGTGTCGCAGAATTCTTAGGGACAGAAAATGAGGCTTGTGATGTGGATCAGTTGGTATCTGATGTTTAGGTGTCAGCAGCTGAGTTTGAAAAGAGACTTGGTTGTTTATTTGCACAATTGCTTTATTCTATTAATCACATGCTTCAGAACTTTTGTTTGCAGTCTGTGGAGGTCAGTAAAGGTCATTTTTACTTTTCATTTACGCCTTGCTAGACTTCTAGGTTGGTATCTTTTTCACTTCTGAACCATGAAAGAGCAGGAGGTAGGCTAGAGCCCCTAATCTCTGCATATATCTCACTCATAAGCTCAAGTTTAAAGTGATCACCAAATTTGGGGTAAGGAAGAAATTTCCCTGTTGATCAGATTGTCAGGAACTACTGCAGAAGAGTGGATTGTCTTCACCTGTCTTAATTTCTTAGGATTTGCAGGAGATTTCACCTAACAGTTTCCTTCTATTACAAGGATTTGGGCTATTGACAATGCATTGGATCTTGCCTTTTTGCTTCCTGGGGCTCATTAAGTTTGCAGCTGCTTTATGATGAAGTGTGAAGTTTGTAACAGACTGCTGGGGAGTATCCTGGGGCCAGTGGTGTGTGGGGACACGTCAGACAGGATGCCTGTGGACTCTCCAGTCTAATCATCTGTGAAAGTCTGCACTTGCTGGCCCAGCTGACCCTTTCTGGCCTTATTTCCTACATTTCTTACTCTTTTTTTCAAAAAAAGTGCTTCCAAATGTCAATTTTAATTCAATCTGAAATGATTTGTCTTTCATGATGTATCAAACTGGCCGATGACTAAAACATCATTGAAAAACCAACCTGGTCACACAGGACCCCCCTCATGCCCTGGGTTCCTCCATGGCCTCGAGTTAGATGTAGGAACCTGTGGGCAGCATGCACACAGCAATCCCTCTGGAGCCAGAAGCCAGAAAACAGACTGGAAAACAGGCTGGAGTCCTACCTCTGCCCTGCCTCACCTTATGCTGGGCAGCCCAGTGGACCAGGTATCTGGGCTTTCCAAAATTTGTCTGCTATAGATCAGAAACAAACTGTCCTGAATTGGGCCAGGGAGGAAGGGAAGCAGCTGTATTTCAGAGGAACACTTTTGAGTGATGTAGGTCAGTCATTGCTGCTGGCTTGGGGCTCAGGTGGACATCGCTGTCATCCCTAAAGGAATGCTCGGGGGAGGACTCAGACCTCCTGCCTACCTAAGGAATGAGGGTAGTGCGGTGGGAAGGGGACAAAGTGGGGATTTAGGAAATGGGCAGGCAGGAAGGGGCCCAGCTCTTCTTCTCCTGACACAACTCTCACTTGTGGAGCCACTTGCTGCACCAGGTGGCTCTGACATAGGAAAGCATCTCAAAGCGGCTGGAGAAGTCTTGCTGATTAATTATTTTGAAGTTACCATTGTGCAGCAGCTTAGCAATTAATCAAGGTGAAAGATGAATTGAAACCACAATGGTCTGTAAGATCCCGGTACCCTGCTTTGTAACTTGCACATGCTAAAGACATAAAATGGTTATGATGGCTTCTTCCTTCCTTTCCAGCCTAAAGATAGAAAAAAATTCCCCCCTTGAATAAAACAGACAAGTAAGCTGCAATGATTCCTGTGGTGCACTGTTTTAATACGTGCTGTTTAATTATACTTTTATGACTGCGAACAGGTAACAGCATTCATGCTAAAAATATTTAGACATATGGATTCCCCTTGTATTTGGAGTTGTTTTCATCTACCAGACTCATAAAGTAGTGAAGCTACATGATAATGCCATATGTATAATAAAAGCACATTTTTCAAAGACTACATAAATGCGTACTACTAAAATACAGATATTTTGCTAAGGAAATTAAAAATGAAAGATAGGTTTAAAACATTGTTAAAGACTATAATGGGAATGGCAAGTGGCATAATGGGAATAATGCCATGGGATTATCCTTGGGCAATAGGGAATAACCAGAATGAGATAGTATTAAGGACAGTAAGTCCAATCCTGCACAGCGCAAGCAATCCTGAGAAGTGCTGGGCCTGCTCAGCTCACGGTGAAGTCAGTGGGAGCTGAGGGCATTGAACACCTCTGCAGGATGATGCCCGAGTCAGAGACTTCCAACCGAAGGCTGTCATTTTTAGCCTGGATTTTTATGAGATGCCAATTTGATTTTTATGAGATGCCAATTTGGATGTCTTAGCAGGACCCTGGCACACTGAGAACCACTCAGAACAGCAGCCAAATTTTTCCGAGTGGGCCTGATCCACCTGCCACTTATATTGAAGGACAGATCCCCATTGCCCTCCGTGGGGTTTGTTTCTGGCCCTGTTATCAGGAGGCACCCTAAGTGTGTTGAAAATTGGCTGAGAGAGGAATGGAAGCAGCACATCTCAAAAATCCTGTGCTGCTGGCACTCTGGTTAGGTGGAGCCAGCTTAACTCCATTTTCAATTGTGAGATGGCCAAGTTGTGCAAGTGCTTCTGCCCATTTCATTCCTTAGCACAATAAACCCCTATTTTACATGCCTCAGCTAGCCAAAGTTAGAGAGCTGTAAGGACGGTGAGAGTCACGTATCTTGATTTCAAGCAAACAGTTTCCTTGGATGGAAAAATAAC
Organism: Oceanodroma leucorhoa; assembly: GCA_030449065.1. NCBI lineage: Eukaryota > Metazoa > Chordata > Aves > Procellariiformes > Oceanodroma > Oceanodroma leucorhoa. The sequence goes on along the minus strand of JASVER010000006.1, from coordinate 20,215,502 downwards.
ATTTTTGATTCCCTGAGCAGAAAAAACCTGGAAAAGCTATCTCCCCCTTTCCCAGAGTCCAAGCAGGGTTGTTTTAATAACCTTATTAGCCAGGTTTATGTGAAATACTAGTGACTATGGCCTCGATCCTGCAGTTTTAACGTGATTGTCCATGACCATGGAGTGAAGGTGTGTATATGAAGTGTTTGCAGGACGAGGGGCTATGACCCTGGTCTCGCTGAAATCAGTGGGAGAGTTACCAAGTGTTGTTGAGTTTGGGGGTGCAGGATCAACCCCACTGCCAAACCCAATGTGTGCTTCCACAGGGCAGGGCCAAAACAAGCCTGCAGTTTATGGCTGGTGGAAGTGAATTCAGGTGTCTAATGTGCTCCTTCCCTCCGTCTGTGCCATGAAAGCTGCTCTCAGAGTAGGGTGCTTCACTCTGGCCCCCGCAGACAGTCTCAGGTTGCCTTCTGGGGCTATTCAATTCCTTCCTCACCATGCAGGGACACAGTGAGCACGTTGCCTTGCAGCTGCATCAGCAGGGCTCTTAATTTCTTAATTTTCTTAGGTAGGAAGTTAAGAAAGTCAGCCTCCTTGGTGGCTCATGGATTATTGGCAGCCTGGCCCAAAATAACTCATTGTTTTTACCTGTGTTTCCATGCCTGTTTGGAGCTCTATTTCAGCTGCTACAGCAAAATCATGGGTGCAGAGTGAGGGGAGTCAGAAGAGCCCTACTAGGGGTGCAGTCACTTGATTTGGTTCAGTTTGGGTCAAAAATCTCCAAGAGCACGGAAGCAGCTCCTGCAACACATCATCTGTGCCTACACTGGGTGAGAAAACAGTCATCTCCTCCTGCTGTCACCCTCCTCTGGCCTCCGAACGGGCAGCTGTGCAAGGAGGACCAACCCATGGGTGCTCCTTGGGAAAGCTGGAGCAGGAGGTGTCCCCACAGTGGGCAGCCACATCACTTGAGGAGGTCCCGGCCACCTGGTCAGCTTGACCTTGCAGCACAGCCTAGCATGTCTGTGCTGCATCTCCGACCCAAATCATCTCATACCTGCCTGGACGTTGGCCTAGGAGCTCTCCATCACTGTGGGGGTGAGGCCAACCTCAGGAGAGGACTGTCAGGAGAAAGTCACCCATGATGAGATGTTTGTTTCCCTGAGGCTGGGCTAGACCTCAGGCTGCCCTTCCCTGTCTGTGGGATGTGGAGAGCAGTAGCTCTTCCAGGAGGAGATTCTTCAATGTTCAGGAACACCTTCAGTATGGACAGTTTCCACAGTTGCTCCTAAAATGCTGCTGCCTTGTCCCTTTAGAAGGCACCTGAAGGTACCGCTCAATTCTTCAGTGTACCTTCAGCACTCTGAAACCACTCATAAATACCCTTGTTACAACATGCACTTCAGCATAATCACAATGAGCCTAACTGCTAAGTCCAGCCTTACAGGGAGGATGGCACTTACCTCCTTAAATGTATAATATAAAGCATCCACATTCATATTTTTAGTAGCATATAGCAGTGGTCCAGCCTTTAGTGTACTGTATGTACTTTTAATAATCTCCATAAAAGCCTGATTTTCAATCCCTAGGCTCAAGCTGACAGTGTAAATAAAATCACCCAAATCCACAGGGTAAGAGAAATGAAAATGACAAGGATTAAAATTTTGTCAAACCTCTTTCTTTTTAAAATTCTGCTTCCCTTCCAATTGGATCACGACCCTCTGTGTGCACAGCTTAAGACCAGACGGTATGCTTTCACTTTTATTCCGCTCTGCAGCAGGCTTACAGTATTTAGTGAAAGTCTGTAAAGAATGTGTGCTGTGTAGAGAGTTAATACCATAATCCCCTATCGTTAGGGTCAAATGCTGAATAGAGCAGAAGAATTAGAAAATATGTTACATACAATGGCAGAAAAAATGCATCAGCATGCTGGTCTGTTAACACACGCATTCATTACCAACAAGTAAATGACAATGAGGTAATAGAGTATATTGAGAGATGTGTACTTCAAGTCTAATGCACGTGTTGTTATGAGAACCTAAGACTTTGAGTGAGAATCTAACTCTGTGGATACACACACATCACAGGGTTCTTCATTGCATATAATTGCATCTTTCTAGGAAGCACGTTGATACAAAAACCAGCTTTTTAAATTATTTGGCTGAGATGAACTGTGAATACTCCTTTTTTTTAATTTCCTGTGAAGTGCGATATCTATATTTCGCTATCCAAGCATGACAATACATCTGTCTCTAGAGAATTCCCGAGCATGAATTGTGGTAATTTTAGCTAAGGAAGTATTCAGAAAACAATCCTAGTGCTTGCCTTTTCAAGAGATCCTTAGGGGGCTAGCTACTTACATCATATAGAATTGGCATGGGTGTTTAATTCCCTTGGGTTTTCAGGAAAAAAATGAGCCAGTATGTGCTGGAGGAGTGACAATTTGCTAGAAAGCGGAGAGAGAAAATACATTTTGTATGTAGTGTTGCCTGATACCAAATATAAGAATCACACAATCCAAAAATCTTATGAGTTAGCATACTGTGCCTTCCCGTAAGGAAAAGACTGAGCTTCACAAGAAGGGGGGTGACCCTATGGAATAGGAAGAGATATAGTAGTTATTTGGCTGCCTGTACTGACACTAAGTAGTGTCTGATTTCCTAATTATTCCTGCTGATTTAGCCTGGTTATTAAGGCAGAGAGACAGCGCTGAGCAGGATGAAGGTACTTAAAAACCATCTTGCAATAGCTGGTTAATGACAAACTGTGGAAAGCACGGCAGCAACATGTAACCTCAAGACTTTGTCCAGTGCAAGCATGTTATCTTATCTCATGACTGATCAGTTGTAAATAGTACCAGGCGGCACTTTACCAAACTGACCRTGTATGGTCTTACATAGACACATGTGCTGGCTGTGCGCTGTCACCTGCACAATGTTTACAATTTTGCGTTATTTTCCTACAGTAGGAATTGGGAGTGGTCAGGAAATTACTTTTATATGAAGAAAAAAAAGAAAATGAACTTTAATTTCTCAATAGCTCTGTTCAGTTTTTTAATAAATTCAGAAAATTCTTGGTTAAAAATCCATGTTTCCCACAGAAGCTCTTTTTGTGTTAAAAAAAAAAAAAGTCTTCCTCAAAAACTGCTTGACTGGTAATTGAAGCTAAAGAGATTTCAATTTTTAAATCTTTTAGGTTCCTGAAGGGAGAAAAAATGGTTTATGGGGCTGTTGTTTCTCATACGTTGTGCATCAGAATAAATTTCTTTTCATTTTGAAAGTTTTCTAAAATTCTATTTGAGCATTTTATAGTTTTGTGAATGGGGCTTTAAGCACCTCTGACAGACAGCAAGTGGCAGGCAACATTAGCAGGGTCAGGACCGAAGGTGTTAGTGTCCTGCGCCTGAGTTGTGTCCTGTAGTGGTCTCATCATTAGAGGTGAAGATTGCTGAAGACTTCCTTTCCTTTTAATCCTCATGAAAATTTGGTTTACCTACTTTACAACATTCTGACAGTTCTTCCTTCGAAGTCGCATTACTGCGAAAACAAATTCAGAAAAATGAATTAATTACCACTGATGCACAAAAATCCTCCCCCATCTTGGTGCATGGTTTTCATATGCATCCATTGGCATCAAAGACATTTTTCATCTGGGTAAAATTTGGCTTTGTGGTTTAGTCTTCATAATCTCAGGTATACATTTCTTTCTACCCTTGTGCAGTAAATGTAGAGAACTATAGGTACATTCTGGATATTCAGTGTATTTAACCATGCTTACTACAGTATGGTAGACAGCCAAAGCCAGGCTGTGCCAGACTGCTGCCCAAGTAAACCCTGGTGAGGAGATTCACAGAGACTGAGCTGCATATACCTGGCTGCAACTCATGGTAGTAGGAGTGCTGCATGTTTTCTAAGGGAAGAACGTATTGGCTGGAAACTGCAGACTTCATGAGTGGGTATTATTTAAATCAATAGATTATACATATTGGTCTTGACTCTATTTAATATCTAACTGAGTCAGTAGGCTGACATAATTAGAAATTGTGACTAGAGAGGAAAATAGAGTGTGATAGATTAAATCAAAGAAACAAAACCTGTTGTTTCTTTGGTGACAGGACAATGCACAGCAGTAGAAGATAAAGTATGATCAACAAAGACTCATCTTGATGTGGAGTTCCTTCTTTTAGACAAAATAAAAAATACACAAACTAATTCAGGTGAATGAAGGATTATGCAGGTTGGTGCTTGTCATTCAACAAGTGGTTCAGCTCAAGAAATGAACTAACAAACCTAGAGCAAGAATCTGATAATAGTCATAATTGATAGGACGAGAGGAAATGGCCTCAAGTTGCGCCAGGGGAGGTTTAGATTGGATATTAGGAAAAATTTCTTCACCGAAAGGGTTGTCAGGCATTGGAACAGGCTGCCCAGGGAAGTGGTGGAGTCACCATCCCTGGAGGCGTTCAAAAAACGTGTGGATGTGGYGCTTCGGGGCATGGTTTAGTGGGCATGGGTACTGGGTTGACAGTTGGACTCGATGATCTTAAAGGTCTTTTCCAACCTTAATGATTCTATGATTCTGGTCACTGCCATGTCTAATTTTAGGGCTAAAAAACCACAAAAGAAGATGTTCACGAAGTGGCTGATGGCACTGCCAGCCTGGGGCATAAGGAGGAGAAGGGCAGGCAGAGCCAACAGGGCAGCGAGCGGGAGCCATGGCCCTGTCCCTGGTCCCCAGTCTTTGCTTTCTGTGCAGCTCTTTTGGTCAGGCTCAGACAATTAAACACTGTACTGGTGGGTCACCCGCATTTTGTGCAAGGACAATTAATGCCTATTCACTAGAAATGCCTGGATTGGGGTTGATTGTCTTAGAGATGGTTATTTTCTAAGATCTAATTTCGGGTTCAGCTGAGTGGAATCGAGCCGGAGGTCTGACTGCCGAGCGCTCAAGTCTGCACACAGCAGATGCAGACATTTTTCAGACAAATTAGTGAAGAGACCTCTGTGACGCACACAAACTGCTCTGTAATGATTATGGATATTGTTTGGATGTTTCAATGCTCCTGGTATGACTATACGGGGTTAAATCAACAGTACTGTTGGGAAAACAAGCAGAAAAGGAAAAAAGAATTGTATCATTTGCTTAAATGAGCAAGTTGTGTACACTCTGCTCACCATCAATTTGCATCTTCTCGTGTGGCTCCACACAACTCCTTCCTGTGGTTCAGAAGGGGATTGACTCCAGTGAATCACCCAGGAAATGTTCTCCTCTTGCAGAGACATTCAGTTCCCTTTACACTCAGTAACAGACAAGTATCCAGGAACAAAATTTTTCCCCACAGCTTCCTTACATAATCAATGCATGCCCCGCATCCCTCTTTGGGATGAAAATTATGTGAGAAGAGGGAAAATTAACTCTTTTTGGCAATATCCACGCCCTGTCCAGATCAATGGCAGCTGCGCATCTTTGGGTGCTTTTGGAAAGGATCTAAGGCCATCTGGTATGATCTAAAAGAAATGATGTCTACCTTATTTCTTAATACTGGTCTTTAAGCATAGAAAACTAAAAGTGAATGGGTTTGGGTTAACCCTGAAAGAATTTACTCTTCTGAAAAAGTGAAGTGACAGTATATTTTGCAGAAGTTTTTATGAAGAAGTTATATTTTCTTCTCACAGTATTTACATAACCTCTGTCAGCACAACATCTGACTATCTTCCAAATACCTAAATATGCCAGTGTCTTTCATTTTTCTTTCTTTTTTTAGTCTGTAGGAAAAGTAGCTTGATTAGCACGTTTTTGTTTGCTTGTGTTTGTACTTAGATATGGTTGTACCTGGCAACTGTGTGTGAAGAAATTAATGAGGCAAAGTTAAGTCAGAGAGATGAGTTCTGCAATTAACGCTGAATGTGGTGAGATCTATAGTTTTTCTCATCTCTTGTGAAAATGAATTAACTTGCCATAGGAGAGTTGTGTCTCCTGCCTTCATGGGTTTCTCTACATTGGTTGGCATTTCTTGGTTTTGGTAGCACATACCAGCTGCAGGATGTAACTCAATGCAAAATCCATCCATGAACAGAAAGTCAGGGAGACTAGATGATYGGCTACTCATGCCACTGCTCCTTTTTTAAAAAAAAATGCTGCAGATGCAGCATTAGCAGAGAGGAGCAGCTTCATTTATTTGAACAGAAGGATTCTGACTGATTTCGAAAATCCCCAGCAAAAGGTAAAACACAGCATGTCGTACTCCTTTGCTCATTTGTAAATAGCAACCATTGACAAATCAAACCCCAACACTGTATTTCAGAGAAAATAAAAACTTACGGCTACCTTTGAAAAGTAACATAAAGCCTGATTTCACCACACGTGCAGTCACAGGCAGAACTCATCATTGTCACCAGATAGCTCTTGTGAACGTGGTACACATGTGTTTTCACTTCCATGATTTTCATTGTAGCGTTTCTGATGACTGAAAGTTTATTGCCTTGGAAGTCACAGTGCTTTGCTAAACCTGTCTTCTTATAAGCTTCTTCTCTGTCCTCTTTTTTTGCTTTGGTGTTGGAAAATGCTGTGTAAAGCTATACTTCATGCTCAAAGGAAACCACCATAGTGCAGGACAAAGTATTTTTTAGAAAGTGCTGAATTCACAAAAAAAAATTGTTCCGAGGAGCTGAAGGAACTGACAACAGCTCCTGATCATATTCTGTGAATAGTCAATTAAAACATGTATTTGCTAGAATTTAGGAGAAGTCAAGAGCAGTTTCAACTTTTCAATAATTTTCTGGCCTCTCTTTTCAAAGCATAAGTGTTATTAAAGAATGTAAAACAAAACACTGATATGAGAAAGCACAAATCTAATGCAGAGAAACACTTTGCACCAAAATAAGTATTTTAAAACATTTTTTTTCCTTACCCGTTTGTGCATCAAACCAAAAAAGTGCATCAAAAAATACAACTTTTTCATAATGCTACAGCATCTCCGCAGTTTTGGGACCACAGAATCCCCAGGCTATCATTAATGGAGTACTGGTGCCAATCTCAAGGCAATTTTTCATAATATGAGTTGTTGCACAGTTTTTGGCTGATTCAAGTTCCCTTACAGTGGCCTTAGGTTCATATGGATCCCCTGGTTATTGTCTGCAGAAACAGAAATACAGGTCACAGTCAGTCACAGACAATAGAGGAAGGGAACCCATAAATTACTGGGGCCGTGATTCTGCATAACGTTTAACTGTCTTGACGCTCTAGGTACTTCTATCACAATGAGGATTATGGGGTATAAATACAATTCTATAATTTAACCCATCTGCAATCTGCATCTGTATGGAAATGAATTCTGACTCTGTATTTCGGGCAGAAGTCCCACTGGGACACCCGAGAATAAAGTTTGCTGCAAAGATGTTTGCGCATTTTGCGTACAAAGTTTTGCTTCTTGCGTTAGATCCAGTGTGGGTCAAAGTTGCTTTACATCACCTTGACTGGTTCCAAAGGAAACCTTCAAATAAACCAGGATTGTTGCAACATTGCCTGTTGAAATACATCCAGGTAAGTCAGCATGGCTTAACTTGGGCAAATGAAACCAAGTAAACTTATATCCACCTTGCACAATTCAGCTTGGGTATGCTTCCTACCTGCTGTGCAGGATGCTCGCAAAGTACCAGAGTATTCTTCAGGTAATACACGCAACATAGATAGGGACTCTCATTATATCTTAACAATTTAGGAGATGAAGGGGAGAAATGTTAATGCTTTGCATTTATTTACTTTTACAGCATGCCATAAAGATTAAAAATACATTGTACACAAGTGCAGTATTTAATGTAGCACTTTAATTACATTCAAGTGTGTTACTAAATAGTCTTGAGAAAACCTTAATGACCAGCTGTTCTACCCTCTTCCCATATGTCAGAAATGGTTTCAGAAATCACATTCTGGGACAGTAAGGTTGTATAATTAGACAGTGTATAGTTAACACTTCTAGATTTTCCTCTTAAACTGCGGGCCTTTTTCACTAACATATTGTGGTTTGGTGCCAGTTTGGCACAACACAATTATGCGATGTGCCAAACTGCAACTGAGATGTACAAACTCTCAGAGACATGTTATGATTGCACCATTATCTTTTTATATCTTTTTCATCATTAGGACTGGATGCTTTTTATGTTATGTAAGATTCAGCTTTTTATGGCCAACAAATAAACTTAGTAAATAGGACTATAAATTTTTAATACTTCTTCCATAATGCCATTTGTCTAATCAGAATTAGATGGTTACTGTAACCCCACATCGGTTTTCACCAAAAAAGGCATCATTCCAAGAACAGCAGCTATGGACAAAAATTTCAAAGGAGGTACCTTTTGGTCCAGTTCAGGAATGCACTTAAGCACATGCTTAGCATTAAGCACATGAGTACTTATATAGAGGCATGCGCTGAAGCTGGATCAGAAAATGGTTTATGCCAAACCAATAAAATAAACCCTTTCTGGAAGTAAGCAAGTATACGGGCAGCTCAGTCTTTTGAACAATTATTACCCCCCTTCCCGTTAACATCTAAAAATGACAGTGTTTTTCTGGGACGTTTATTATTTTGCAAGACAAAACACATCCACAGTTTGCAAGGTGGGGGGGGGAGTTTGTGCGAATACATTAAGCGCAAGCCGCCAGCCGAGCCGTCAGCGAGCGGCGCACAGACGATCCATCCTGGCCGAGCGGAGGGGGGCCGCGGGAGGCAGCAGCTTCACCATCCTGACAAGAGAGGTTTACGGCAGGTTTTCGTTTTTTTTCCTGAGCTTCAGTTTCCAATGACTTATTTAGATGTAAGCAATGACAGCTGTAATCATGTTTTAAATCTTGCTTTGTATCCTTAGTTATAATGTTGTTCAATTAATATTCAGAATAATGGAAGTGATGTGCCCCTTTGAAAAAGACTTGAATGCAAGCCAAAGCTTTGGGAAACTGATTCTCAAGAGGATTAATCAGCATTTAAAACTTGCATTAATAAAAATCTGATCTTCTACTGTGTGGCATGCATAATACTTTTCATTTTTAAGCATTTTATTTTAATAGTGTGGTATCCTTTGTCCTGATTTTTAAAGGGATTTTAAAATCTAACTCCTTCAAATCAATCCTGCTTTGACCCCTGTGCATTCTTTTACTGAATATAAAAACAGTAAAGAAATCCTTAGCTCACAAATACTTGTATTACTAAGGATGAGCAAAGTACAGTGCACAACCTCGCTTGTAATAGAAATGATATATACCTTCCACTATGTTATGCAAAGGCTCACCTTTTCATGTAAATTATTGATGCAATAAAAATATAAATTTACACATAATTGCTTAAAAGTTTGAAGGTAAATTATACCCTGAGAACACATGAAGAGCCCTGGTAGGCTCCATAAAAAGTGCTCTCTGGTTTTCACATGACTTTTCACTCTGTTATAAGGAATATTATTGTACCCTATGCCAACAAGATTGAGTCTATATCTGAAAGACAGACTTAATCTATGTTTTGTGTTGTTCTCCTGATCTTATTAGTGGGTTAGAGAAACAAGAGGATTTTGTATAAAGTTTCGCATATAAATTCAATTCTAGTAAACCAGCTAATTTACATGCTAAACAGCCAGCAGTTGGTAAGATAGTTTTGTTTCATGTCAACTGCAGAAGCTAAATGTATTTTATAAACACTAGAAAATATTATTTCTTCTGAAGAGGCATTTTAATAGCAAACAGCTCACTCAGATCTTCTACGAAGCAGAGAAATCTAGTTGAGAAATTCTTGTATCCTTACTCATGTTATTGAAAGGCAACAGTTTGTGCTCTGAGTATGGACCATCTGCTTTTACTTTGTTTCATACCTAATGTGATGCTTCAGTTCATCATAAAAGCAATCAGTTTTCTAAATGGTGCCAGAGGTTCTTAAAAGATATTTTTATAATCTTGCTGCCTTCTAGAAATAGAAGGTAAATGTGTTTTGTTTAAAAATGGTAACCATAAAATGTATTGTATCCAATGGAACATCAAAAATTGTAGTCTCTTAGGCACTGAGCACAGACTAGACTCTGAAATACTGCAAAGAAAAATGAATCACAAAAAATAAGCCTTCTTTATCTACAGTAGACAGCGCACCCAACAAGAGATGTGAAGAATGAGAGGGAAGGGCTTTACACAGATGTGCACGTGTTTGAACTAGGTGCTGATTTAGTTTTTCTGGAGTAAAAAGTGGAAGGCTCTAATTTAAGATGTTCTCTGTCTGAATTCCCAAGATCTAGGTCTGGCCCAGTGATACACAATGATCCCATCACTTGCATAGAGGTAAGTAGGAGCAAGCCCCCACTCTTCAGGTACTCTAAGAGAGGGTCAGGCAGGAGTTACTTTGGTACCACCTTGTTATCCCATCAAGTACTACCTGCCTGTTTCTGGTTTCAGAGGGTCTATCTGAGGCTACTGCTCACAGACCAAAGTATTTCCCCATGAGTGAAATCCTGGCTGTAAGAAGTCTATAACAAAACACACAGTCAAGATTTCCAACTGTGCTAGGACATTCTCTTGAGTTGATAGACACCTAGATTCAAATTCAAAAGGCTGAATAAAATGTATATGAGCCTTCTACCTACTGGATAAATACTCAGACACTGGCTGTCATCTCTAGCCTCCTCCATCCTCACCATCCCCAAAGAACCTCACTCCTGCCTGTCTTTGGTCCTCGCTGAAGAGGGATAGAGAAGTCCCTTGGAAATTCAGTCTGCAGTGTTCAGATCCACAAACATAGGTCCATAGCTAGCATATAAGGCAGTGTCTAATTTGGAAATAAACTAGATGGGGGCCCATCCTCTCACACTGAAGTGAATTATCATGACTTGGGTCCACACCTAAATTTCCTACAAACAGGGTGGTTGTCTCCAACCTGCCTACTGGGAATAGTGCCTGGGAGTGAAGCTCTTTCCCTGCTTTCTGCCTGAGCAATACCTGAAAGCGAGCTAGCAGCTTGTCCTAACTGTGAGACAGCACCACTCCCCGGCCAGGCCAGCAGATCGAGGGACAGCTTTTGTGTCTCTTGCCAACTGCCTCGTACAGGGATGAGAGAGGCAACATCCAAAACAATGGTGAGCAATTGTTACAGCTCAGCCTGAGACTTCGAAACGCGAAGAGGGCAAAACACTTGTCACCCAGCGTGGGGTTTTATTGTAGAAATTATTACATGCGCTAAACTCATCTAACCCCTACTACAGAAAAGCAAAATTGTGGTTAAGCGAGAGTGAGTAGGTCTGATGCATCACCACAGGGAGTCTGGGTYTGGTTATTCTGTGTTGTTGGACCACAATCGTCCTTTTGCTATCTTCTACACTTTTCTTCTTCTCTCTTTTTAGGCTCCTAATTGCCGTGAGGAACCAACCTCCTTCATGCAGTCAAGGCTGTCATCACTCCCACCATGGCTCCAGCCCTTCCTTGGGGCTCTAGGTGCCCCTTGCCCTGCTCCTTCTCCCTGCTTTCCTTGCTGTTTCCAGGCTGCCTTGCTCTGGGCTGTGCCAGTACTGGATTAGGCTGAATACAAGTCCCACATTCTTTATTAGGGAGTCAGCATTTCTTCCTCATTCCTTGCCTGGCTGCTGCCCAGCAGGTTATTTTGGGACCTACGCTAGCTGGCCCAGAGCACAGCCATGCCAGGGAGGGTACTAACAGCTAAATGCTACTGAGGATTGTTTGGCAGTGCCTAAGCCCGAAATGAGGTGCTGTTTTATTTGGGACATAGACATAGCGTAAACATCCCTGAGGAGAAGGCCAGTAGAGGATAAGGTTTGTAAGTGTCCAGCATCAAAGGACTAGCTGGGGGAAGGGGAGGCACGGCTGGGCAGCAGCCCCTTGCAGTGCCTTCCCTGTAACCAGCAGCGCTGCAAGCCCACAGGCTGGGGGTGGGAGAGACAGTGCTGTGAGAGGGATTAAGCCATCTGCACGTTTTCCTCCCCTTCCTCCTGGCCACAGATCAGCCCTCACCACCACTTTCTCAAGCCAGGATGGAGCCTCAGCTCCCGGGACGTGTGGTCCCCACACCTCCCCCTGGGTCAAGGCGAGAAGCAGCAAAACTGCAGCAGCACTGCAGGATTGTCCTGTGGGTCTTGGTGGGTTGGGACTGGGAGACATTGGTCTAGCAGCTAGGTCACGGTTCAGGTGTCTCCCCTCACCCCATGCCTCCCCCTCCCAAGACAATGAGCATTGCAAGCCCATGGTGTGGAGACCAAGGTGTAGGTCAGGCAGAGTGTGTGTGGGGACAGGCCTTGGGTGGCGAGAAGGTGCAGAAGAAGGGGGCAGGAGGAGGGGAAGGAAATGGGATGGAAGAAGCAGGATTGAAAACAACATCTATGAAATGGTTGGGAAAGACAGATTTGCTTGGGCTTTCTGGGTAAGAGTTAATCCTCCATGTGTTCTCTGAGCTGGTAAATAATACTGATGTATAGGTATAAAGGGGGACTCCACAACCAGGTACAGACCCTGCAGCATCTTACTTAGGTGTCCTACCTATGATATATTCATTTTACTTGGAACCAGAAACAATTTTACCTTCTCTGGTGCACCTGCTCTCCTTGTAAAACATTGTGTCGTACTTCAGTGGCCTTATGCCTGTGGAGCCAGATGGCCACCAATGACTTGTACCTCCTTTTCTGGGAGCCAACTTGGAATAGCTTATGTAGGCCTGAATTTCTGCTCTGAAGAACAGCCCTTTGAAAATGTCTTGTGCTGGGCAACTTTCAACACGTGCCATCAGGGGCACACGATACCATCGCACCTTCTCAGCCCCACTGTAGTGGTGCAGATCTTGGAAGGAAGCCTGAGTGCCCTTAGAGCAGCCAGAGAGCAGATGCAGTGGGGTGGTTGTGGCACCTGAGCTGCCTTATTTGAAGCCAGGGTAAATCTGCAGGAGCCAGGGTAGCCACCCTCACAACTTGCAGCTGCGTGTGCCCTGAGGACAGAGCAGCAGCTACGGGGCCAATGTCCTGCCTCTAGCAGACAGCAACCATGGATGCCTGGAGAACAGTGTTAAATCCTGTGGCAGAGTCATGACATGTTGCTAGCTTATTTCTTAACCTTTTACTTTCTACTGCAGTGTTTTTGTGAAAAAAAGGTTATTGTTATATGTGAATTTATCATGCTGTTGGAGAGCACTGGGCGTGAGTCAGCCTTGAGGCAGTAAGATGGACAAGATGAGCTCTTGAAGTACCTTTCCAGACCTATTTCTACAAGTCTATGAGCAGAACAAAATGAACTCAAGATGTTTTCCCAGAAGAGAGCAAATAAAGGAACCATTTCTTTGAATTCTGCACAGATTGAATATGAATAAAACGAATCCCACATCTGGTCCATTCTTCTTTTTCATTTCTTTAAAGAACAGATACAATAATGCCATACACACACAGAAAAACCAAGCAGGGAAGATCAAGTCAAGGGTGCCTCAGGTTTTACTTTCTGTCTCTTTTTGAAATGGCAAAAGATTAAAAACAAAAAAATCTGCATGCCCCGCATGCTTAAATAAAACGGCAGCTACATCTAAACCATTGCAGTCCCTGTGCTGAGCGTTACAAAATCAAAATCTGAGAGGGGGAAGGAGTTGGCAGCGGCCAGAAAAGGCTGTCCTCATGGGCAGGGGGCCTCAGAAGGCTTTTTGGCTTACAAGAATTTGTGATATGAAGGTAGACGGCTGGACTACCTATGCAATGTGCGAAGGAAGTTTGATCCCTGGTGAAGATGGCTCGCCAAAGCCAGAGTCCTGAGCAGGGACCTGCTTGTCCAAGACAGTGGCGACCACTAGAGAGCCAGATTTGCCCGTCACCCCACCTCTGAGAGCCGCTCAGATGCCCAGCTCAGGCCAGAGAGCAGATATGGGTGTACGGCAGCCCCTCCAAGTAGTGAATAATGAACACTGTCATGTGCCAGATATTTAGGATGAGCCCAGTCTTGCAGTTTGTTTGCTCTACTGAATTGTTTGCCTTTTCTGAATCTTGCAAGGCTGCAAACAAACCATAACATTGGTCTTATAAATATTTATTAATTTCCCCTTTGTTAGCTAATTGTTTTGCAGCACAGATTACTTTCTTCATTAAACAGATTGCTATTCCACAATACATTTATTGTTAATTCTCTAATTAGTTAGGAATGTATGTTTTTTGGATAGTGAAGCAATTGTGCATAGTGCCTGACAGGTTAGCTTTCAAAATTAACTTTGCGTTTGGGTTTGAATGGTCAGCAGCAAGGCAGATACTTCTTAAATGCACTTTTAAAAAATCAATTCATAAATATAGCTCAAAATTCATGTAGAGTTAGAATTAGGCAATTTGCTTGCACGTTACCTTCTGCCTACTGTATCTTCTAATAACATTTCTGAATGAAATTTGTTGTACTAAGTTTATCTCTCCCCAGATAACAAATTTTTGATATGCTGTAACTATTTTTTAAGATGCATTTTGACATAAACTGTGTAAAAGTCCTGTCTCTTATTTTGTGCATCAATTTATTTTGTTCATTTTTTTTTCCTTTTGGTAGCCTCCTTTTGCCATTTTCAATTCTTGTTATGTACGTGCTTTAGAAAGAATGCATCCACATTTGAGTGGTTAATCAAGGGAAACTAACCAAAATAATCACTTTCTAGTACTTCAAAATATTCTAATTTTTTAATGGAGAATATGCATTCTTAAATTAAATATACATAATAAGTAATAAGTAGTAATAAGAATAAAGTGGGCTCTGTAAGAATGAATGTTATGTTTTAAGCAAAATGCATTTGATTTGCCAGGTTCAAAGCTGCTTTGAATCAGTAAGAATCAGTGCAAAAAATGGGGTGAGGAGGATAGAGAGCCTCATAATGCTTATAAATCGTTCATAATGGTATGGATTTTAAATATAAAAGTTGGCAGTGGCAAAAGCTAAAAGCCATTAGGAGAGATCCTATTGTACAACACATCAGTAATCATAACTCATAATCTTAGGGGGGAAAAAACCTAACTAGAGTTTTCTAAAATTTTCACAACTGTACTTGAGTCTTGTCTTGATGTTTACTACAATGATGGCATTGTTCGAAATGACATAGCCTAATGCATATATGAATCCTGTTTGAAAAGAGCTACTAATTAACATGAATAGTCTTCTTCTCTGAAGGTCATTTGTTGCAAAGTTCATTTTTCAGACGAGCATTGCTAAAGTAGTCACCCCCGCTAACAGCCATTAGATTAAGAGACTTAGGTCTGTTCTSTTCCTGACACTGGGTCAGGATTTTCAAAGAAAGAGGCTCTTCGATGCCAAGAAACCCTTAAAAATAATATTTGAACAGAAAAAGAATGGATGTAATTACATTGTAAATATTTCTGTGGTTATTGAATTAATGAAAATAATTCTATTCATTTTATCTTAAAAAAAAAAAACATACCAAATTTTCCGTATCTGATGTTCCAGTGCAGCTCTTCCCCATGGGACCTTTGATTTCTTCAGTCATAACAATCATTAAAACTGAGAGACACTGAATATTTAGCATCTGATGTGTGAGCATGTTCACCTATTTCCAAATATTAGGCATGTGAAGCCCCAGGTGCCTCTGCCTCCCCTTTGGAGGCCCCAGAAAGGCTTTTTGTGTCTGCACGCATGCCAGCCACCGCTGCTTCTCCAGCCAGAAGAAGAGATCTCCAAATCTAAAGGGCACTGCCTTACCATCCTTAACAAACTGCCACTTCACCAGGGCTTTAATGTTGCCATCTGAACCGTGGGTATCTAATTCTAAAACAATGTATGCCCAGGAGCCCCATTAATACCATTGCCACCATATTCACTTGGATATAGGTTTAGAAACCACAGTGACAGAAAGTTACTGCTTGGGCTAAGGGACATCCCCCCTGGTGGCTTTCTTGGTCATGTCTGTGGACACGTGGTGATAAAGGAGTCAAGGATCCTCGCTGTGGTCGCAAAAACTTGTTCACCCATGTCACTTAGTTACAAACAGGTAGAGGGTCTTTTGGGCTGGGATGTGACATTAAATACATCGCTCTCCTGCATCTCAGTGGCTACTGGAACGGGTGTGCTGCACCCGTGCCAGCTCTGTCCGCCACTGAGGCTCTGGTAAGCCTTTGCTCTATTTTTTTATGACGCTTGCCTCCCATTTAGGCAGGCCAAGGATGGGTTCTTTGGTAGTCAACTGGAACCTAAGTAATTCCCAAACTGATCCCTGGTTTAGGGTTACTCTTGTCAGTAAAGGGGAGGTCCTGCAATGCAATGGGGTTGTGGGTACAGAGAAGGACCAGGAGCTCTTACAAAGAGCCAAGAAACCCATGAAATTTCTTTGAGATAACAATTTTAGGTGACAAAGCTCCTCACCGACAGCTGGCTTGCAGGGAAGCCAGCTGAGGCTGAAGGAGCAGCAGGAAAATCCCACAGACCTCAAGGCACTCGTAAAAATCTTGTGCCTTGGCCCACAGGATTTGTGTCCCCTTCTCCCCTGGCCGTGCCTCTCTCCACGGAGTTAGGCTTTCTTGGGCTTCCAGTGGCTACTGCTGGACATCAAAGCTGCAAGCATGAGAAAACCCCTCCAAGTCTGAAGGACAATAGTGCTGAGAGAGCAGCAAGGCACTCCTCTGCCCCTTCCACTCCTCCCTGTCCTCACCSCTGGGGCAGAAAGGTTGCAAATGCGATGGAGGGGAGTGGGAACACTTGTGATGTGGCTCAGTTGCTTCTCCCTGCCAGCTTCCACAGGGTTTTTGCTCCTCTCCACTTGCGTTAGCAGAGGGGAGCATATGGGCCTTGGAGATTTAACATTTCATGGCTTACTTGGCTGTCAAAATGTTTTACATTATTATTTGTTGCAACATTCACGGTGATCATCTTTAAGGAAAAAAAAAAACCTGTGCGGCAGGTCCCTAGATGCCCTTGCTGGGAGCAGATGTCAGAGCAAGAGCATTGTTAAGCTTCTCTTGGATTTTTCATTTCCCACCCTTTGTACAGCCAACACAGTGCGACGTGGTGCACAAACAGCCTCTCTCACCACCCGGCAGGACCCACTGGGGTGGTTTAGGAAGGTTGAAACAGGGAAACTTGYGGATTTATAGGGCGCTGAGACGGATTCGTAATCTGTATTGATGGCATCATCCCCAACCATGTGACAATCAAAGCAGATAAGCCTATGACTGAACTGAAAAGATTTCATAAAGCTGGTAATCGATATTGAGCAGCTCAGTCTGTCGAGCTATCGGACTCAAAGATCTCCACACGTGTGGGATGGGGGTGGAGGGGAGCTCCGGGTTAGTTAAGTGGGGAGATGCTGAGCCGCTGTGAAGCCACAGCCCGGCATGGTGCTGGAGGTTACCAGTACCTGCTGCTGCAAGGGGTGATTTCAGCTGAGGAGAGACTCTACAAAAGCCATAGGAAGGCTCTGTTTTATTAGGGAGGAAAATCCAGAAGCAAAGGGCTAATGGGTAAGGAACGTGAGTATCACTGACTTGGGGGCCTTGAAATTTTGTCAGGGGTGAAGCTCTCCGAGGGTGGTGCATATTGTGCCTTTCCAGTGCCTCAGGCTTCACGGTCAAAGTCTCTAGCAGATGCTGAAAGTTTCCATTATGGGTTTCCTTGCTCAGGGTCCGACATCCCATCACTTACAAGTAGCTTGAGATACTTGTGTTTCAAAAGCAGTCCCAAACCTGACGGACTTCCTAAAGGAGATGTCCCCTTTCCAGGGGTTCCTTCCAGGGCTCCTGTTGCACGGTACCTGTTTTAAAATAAATAAAATGGTCTGACTCTTTGTAAAGACATATTGACTTTCCAGGAAGCAACTAATCAAGCCACCGTTGTCCATGGAGCACGATAAAAAAAAGCCTACCCTCTACCCCTCTGGGACAGAGCTCCCCCCAAAAGTCACTGCCTGCCTTTCCTGACACCTTTCAGACAGGGAGGGAGCTGGTGCCTGCTGAGCGAAGTCATGTATGGGTAGCACCTCCTCAGAAATAGCATTCCCATGAAAGGGAAAGAAGTTGCCTCCACATAATCAAACCTTGTGCTTTGTTTCCACGAGGTGATTGGATGTTATAAAGCCTGGACTGGTTAGACTGGCACATAAAGATGAAGGGAGAAGATGAGCCTTTCTATTTCTCTGTATTTATGGGGCAGGACATCTGGGGTTCAAACACACTCTGTATTATGAAGCACCTATTAATATCGTCTCCTGATGGAGAACAGGGTATTTTTTTCTTCTTAAATGTTTAATTAGCAGGCATCGTGTTATGTCTTTACTTCAGTAAATTCCAGTTGAGAAAGATTTTGGGTGCACATGTGAATGAACGCCTGTCTTGAAAGACAGAGCAAAAAGAAATTAATAATCATGTTTCCCTTGTTGTATTTACTGTTTTGCTTCTAAAGGGAATATTACTCCACTAAGAGATTCATAATTAGGAGGATGCCAGATGGGTTATCAATGTGGTTTTAAATTTTTATACGTAGAGCACTTGTTTTTGCAGGGGATGCTTTGGTTCCATGTACAATAGTTAAATACAAATGTCTTCTATGAGGGGACTGCTAACTATTCCATGATTTTGAATTTGCTGTTTATTTAATTCTTCTCCCCCCCTTCCCCCCCCCCTTTTTTTTTTCAGCTRCTCTGGTGGGGTAGATTAACTGAATGGACCTACCAGGTGGAAGAATAAAGCTTGAAACAGAACTGAGACCCATATCTCCACCTGAAAAAGCCAAATGCTTTAGTCAGTAAAAACAAGTGAAGAAAAGTCAGGACTTCGGACATCTTTCCGAAATGCAAGGAAAGGTGCTCCTGTCATGCCGAGTGCCTCAGAGGCCGGTGTGTGCTTTGTGCCATCGCCACAGAGAGGTGTGGCAGCCTGGTACTGGTGAGGAGGACAAGACCTGAGGTTGGGGCGTCTCAGGCGGGGAGTGATGTGCTCATGAGGCAATTTCCGAAGGGAGGGCGAGAAGTCAAAGGTGACCAGAAAATCGTGGTGTGAGAAGGCCATGCACAGGAGCCAACAGCTCGAATTACAGTCCCACAGAAACCCTACACCTCCTTGGGAAGTGGGCACTCGGTCTCAGAGGTTTTATGCTTTCCCAACATGGGCTGGCCAAAGCAGCTCTGACCCAGCCGGTGGCAAAGTCCCGCGGTCTCATTATGGACCAGCTGCTAGAGGGTGGGATGCCTGCACACACGCATGTAGACATAGACACAGACACACGGATGTGTGCAGCCACGCACACGTGTGTGTACACTTCACCATTTTGCTCAGCGTACTTCGACCTTCAGCGCCAAAGTAAAACTCCCATCCCTGCAGGATTTATGTCAAAGCTGGCATATCTTCATCAGTCACCAGGGCTTTGGATCAGACAAAGGGGCCGTGTCACCTTTCCTCTCTTTTCTTCTGAGTGCCCTCTCTATCGTGAACTTTTAGAGCTGCAATAAAAGAAGGGAGACATACACAGTATAACGATAACCCAGAGGACAGTGTTAAATCTGCATTTGTTCCATGTGTGTTACTGAAGGAGAAGATGCTGTTATTAAACACCAGGGAAAGGTGATCAGAACTGGCAAAAAAAAATGGGCAACGGCAATGAAAATGGAATGAGGCTTAACCAAAGTCCATTAACGTAAGAAACCGGTTTATGAAAAATCTGTATCAGGTTAGGGACAAACCCAAGCCATAACCTTAGACTTATCTTAGAAAACTTGTCAGGGTCAGCTCATCATCTCTGAATGCGATTTTCAACTAAAAACCTCACAGCCACAGCGTGTCTTGGTCTAGGGAGTCACAACCTTGCAAATTCCAAATCTGGAGCATGAACATGTTCTCCGGGACAGAGGCCAGACTGAAGACTGATGAAAACAGATACAAAAAAAATTTACTAAGGACTTTAAATTCAACAGCAGCTCATAAAATAATACAAGGGAAAAGGATGGACTCTATCATACATGTAAAAACATGTTGGTTTTACATGTAATTATGTTGTACTGGTGTAAATGCAAGCAGGAAAATGTTGGGTTATCTACAGAAAATCCCAATGCTTAATGATAGGGACAATTAGGAAAGTGTCACATGAGATTGTTAGGTCATCCTCATTAGAGAAATTTAAAATTACTTTTGATGAAATGCAAGAGAGAGTTGTGTGGAGGAAGCTCTTGCATGGTATAGAGGTTGGACCAAGAGGTGCGTCCATGGTTTTGTGTGGACAAAGACAAAACTTCAACGGAGATATTAATTGGGGCTTTATTTAACTGAAATTCAAGACCCACAGATGCTGGCTCTGTGACTTGCCACCGAGAGTCTGGCCTCATGTTTTCAAGTTTGCTCTAGTGCTCTCCGTCTCCTTTTGGGAGAGATTTTATTGACTTGATAGAAATTTCCTTCTTTCCTTCACACAGAGCATCTCTGCATTTGAAGAAGTTTGTAGTACTGGAGGATTCATTCTGCCGTAGCTCTTTTTCAGCTCTGTCCATCTGCAGATTGCAAAGCACACATCCTGCAGTCTAACCTGGTATGCAAGTGGCAAAATTTCACTATATGCTGTTAATTCATCCATCCCTTTGCTTCTCTTTGGCCTTCCTCCCGCAGAGCCTCTGGGGGGGATCCCTTCTTCCCAGCGACGGAGAGCAGGGGCAGGGGATGCTCAGGGAGGAGGCTGATATGACCTCGATTTGCACAGCAGCACAGCCAGGAGGGCTTCTGTTGTGGGGGTTGAAGTACCCTTGGTTTGCATAGTGGTGATAAATTTCACTCAATGCGATGGGGAACGTGATGGTAATTAGGAGAAATGAAAAGATATAGCAGTCCAAATTGAAAGAGCTAACTGGGCAGTGAAGGAATGGCTGTATGTCTGTTCGGAGCGTTGCGTGTCTCAGACGTGCTCTGCAGTTGATGAGCTGCACTGGTCTGTAGTCCCTTCAGTAAAGTCACATTTACTCTCCCACTGGGTCTGGAAGGAGCAACAGGGGTAAGAGTTTTTCAAACTTTCACTAAGCAAATTTTATGGGGCGATGTGGTGAACGTTCCCCTGCCTGGTCAGACCATAATGGCAGGTATGCACCTTCGCTGGGCTTAGGGGTCGTTTTCCAAAAAATACTGTGTTGAACCTCTCATGTCTTCTGGATGTGGATAAGAGGAGAAACTGGGGAGATTTAAACCCTCAAAACTACTTGACTATACAGCTACAGCTCCCTGTGCTCCTGTTTCTAACCATAACAGTGTCACTACCCTTCTGCTGACACGGGTGGGTGCAAAAGTTTTTCTGAGATCCCAGAACTGAAAGAGTCTTACCTGTATCTTTGTTTTCCTTCTTGTGCTAATAACAGCAGCTATATTCCTAATAAAAATATTCAGAGTACCATGTTACGTCTGTTTCTTGAATTGTGATCATTATGTGACTAATCATAATAATAATATGATATTAGGGGGAAAAATGTTGGAAGATATTCCCTAGAGGGAAATGAATTTCTTTTTATCATCTACAGTAGTTTATTTCACATATTCATGACCCTCCTGGTATTCTTTTTTTTTTTTTATGATGAGCCATAAAAATGACAAAATACATTAGCAAAGTTCTCGGTTTATGCTAAAATGACCATATTCAAAAATAATAACAGAGACTTGTATCAGCAATGCAAAAGATGCATGAAGTAATTGGTGCTTAATTTGTACACAAACTGTCAAGGCAGTTTTCCTCACGGCCTGCATCTTCTGAATTCATTAGTCTCTAATTAAGGCCAGTTGGGACCAGCAGTTAGAAGGTTAAAGAGGTTCTGACAGCCCTAATCATTGCTCAGGAAGCTGAAAATGTATGCAAAGTCTCGGCAGATGGGGTGAGATCTGCTTCTGCCAAGTGATAACTGTTATTCCTTTGCACCTCCAAAGCTGTCATCCTAATAGGCACATTTTAAATTTATTAATGCTCTAGTTACAATGCATACACAGTCTCTAATGGTATGTCATTCAGAGTATATAAACTGAGCAATTAACACATATTACCTGGTAATGGTAAAATTATTTGTTGCCTGTTTGATTTTTTTTAGTTTCCTAATCCAGCAAGAACAGTCATAAGCAAAGACTTTTCTTTGTTAAAAGASGGGGACTCTGAGCTGCTCGTTTGTTGGCCATTAATTCTTTGTTTCTACAGACAAAAAGCTCACAAGCCATAACTAACTTTTCTTTGATTTCCAGTGCTTCAAATATTTGGATTTCAGGGATTATACATTTTTCAAACTTGAAATTTAAAAACGTGTGTTTTGAATACTTCAAATACAATTTTAAAAGGAGATGTATTTTTTCTAAATTTAATTTTGTTCAGTCCTTTTAAAAAATAATGTGTGAATTGCTCATAAAATTGTTATTGTCCTCCCCCCTTTCCCCACTACTTCAGTGAGACGCCCATATTTTTTTCCCCTCCGTGGTGGTATCTCTCTCCTTAATCCCATTTGGCTTAAAGCTGCCTAATCAAGAGAAAGGCATCTTTTTAGGTCTCTCTGTCCATCTAAAGGCTTCAGCCACGGGAGGCCTTTAATTGCATGTAGCACTGGTGCAATGGGGGGGTTGCAAGGGGGGAGCCTGCAGCAGAGCCTCCGGTGCAGGGAGCCCAGCAGCCACCAGCGCCTGGGCTGCGGCGGGAGCCCAGGAATCGCAAAGAGTGCTAATAATGTGATAAGATGTTAATGTAAGCAACGGAACAATTATGTACCCAGTGACTTATAGACAGGCCAGGAACCTATTCCTCTGTTAAAATTAATTGATTTCGCTCTGTGTAATGAGCATAGCACAAATAGGGAGAGAGAAGGTAGTGTAATTGAACTGTGGGCCTGGCTCTACCCTCACCAGCCTGAGTCATGAGTGACTCTGAAAACATCAAAGGATTTCAAATGGTCCAATATCAGCACGAGAGACAGTCACAGACCAAGTTTTTGCTGCTGAGATTTCTCCAGGTTGCATTTCAGCGCCTGACGGCAAGTCATCGGAGGTGAGACCCAAAGCGCCCCGGCCAGCCAGCATCCCCAATCTTGTGTTTTCTTGACACATCAGCAGTCCTGCTGAAGTCAAAGGAGAGTTTTCCCCAGTGAGAGCTSTGTGGCCAGGCCCTGTGTTAGCCAACGGGCCTCCTCTGATGGCTACAAATAGTGCCAGCGCTGTTTGCATGGGGAAATGCTGCTGAGGTGGTCCCCACTGGGACCTGGGGTAAAATGACACTGCTGTACTCCCTCGCTCTACAAAAGTACTTTCTTCAGTAGGGCTCATGGCAGATAAGGATCATTAGTACCGTTTTACACCAGGGGAAGCTCAGGAACAGAATGGAAAATTACTTGTGCCAGGAGTGAAAAAAACCCTGGAAAACCTAGAAACCCCCACCTATAGAACATATAAGAAGGGAAGGGAATCAAAGCTGATAAATTATATAGAACAACTTTGACCTAAATGGTTTTCAGAGAACGGGTAAAAACCTTGATCACCTTGACCTGCATCACTGTTGTATAGGAGAGCGTTACTCTAATGATCCTCACTTTCTGATGTGGATGTACAGCAGAGCTCTAATCCCAACACCTTTCAAGTTTGAGCAGCGCATAACCAGCATGGAATATGCTTAAGCCTAAACTATAGATAGCCCCTTGAGTTATGGTAGCTTTATGCTAGGACAGTTCWTTTCCACTGAGATCTGTCTTACCTGAATGATCTACTTTGCTCTTAGATCATCACTAAGTGGTACCTCCTAGGTTGAGTTTCAGGTTATAAAATGCACCCTCTCCAGAGCTCTAGGCAAAGACAGACATTTATTTTCTTCAAAACAAAACACACATTGAGGCAGAATCAGCTCTCAGGATACCCCTCTTCACCCACATTTTGATGTGTATTCCCACCACGGGCCTCCCCTGTCTCCCCTGAGCAGGAGGAGYCCCATGAACCCCCATGAGGGAGGGAGGATGGTCCAGAACCAGGACATATTGCTGGAGGGTCCTTACTCGCACCCAGGTGCTGCTCACTAAGTTGTCCAAGACACTTTTAATTTTGGATTATTGTACATAATAAGTAGGTGAGAGCTGAATTTTCTACATTGCTTCTAACCCAATAAATGAAGGTATTAAGTTACAGTGGTATAATATGGTGGGGCTCTGGTTTAGGACTGTTTGAGCAGCCAGAAGGCACACCATGTCGAGGCAGAGCTAGAAAACCACTGAGCTGTGGAGACACAGCTTCCCCTTCCTTCAAGTACCTCTCTCCCAACCAGTCTGGAGCAGAGAAACCAGCAGATATCATGTGCTGCAGATGGATCAGAGATGGATCGCATACAGCTAGCTGAGTCTGGCATGGCCTGATTCCTCTTCTGTTTGCTGGCTACTTACCCAGCCAACAGCCAGACATTTGTGGG
Organism: Oceanodroma leucorhoa; assembly: GCA_030449065.1. NCBI lineage: Eukaryota > Metazoa > Chordata > Aves > Procellariiformes > Oceanodroma > Oceanodroma leucorhoa. Next base: position 20,191,154 of record JASVER010000006.1, on the reverse strand, counting down.
GTAAATCATTTCCAGTTGTTTCACAGAAGAAAACTGTCCAGCAGTATAAATAATAATTCCTCTCCGGTAGGGGTTTCAGTGTTTGCCTGTGGCTCTGGTGCTCAGCTTCCCTTCAGCCTCCTACCCAGCACATCTTCTCCTGGAGAAGGATATGAAGTCCCTGCTACAGACCAGTCATGAACAGAAAAAAGAGATGCCAACTATTTTCTCTTAATTTTTGTCTCCATCCATACACAGGGCACAAGTGGACAATGTTACAAAAGGCAATAGAAATTTTCGCTCAAAAATAATGGAGGCAAAATTGCTTGTAAAATCACGAGTGACAAAGTCGTTTGTTTTCCACTGTTTATAATTCGTAAAACCTGAGGGACTGTACACAGACCAGTGCTTTGTCAGGAGAGAATGCAGCCCACGTGRAAATCGCTAGATATTGCCGTGGCTTTTGCTGGCTGTTTTATGCCGAGGAGGCTCTGGGGATAGGGAAAGCTTAGCAGCGAGAAACTTGCTTTTGCTTAAATTCTGCAATCCATCGCTTTTCCCTTTACCTTCTCCTCTAGGCTCTCCAAGGTGATGCCCCCTTCTCACCACCTGCCCGGAGTCACACAATGGCCACCTCCTGCCAGCCAGCACAGGGATTTCTCTGCTACTTTCCAGCCTCCTGATGCCAGTGTAGGAGGGCGGCAGAAGAAAAAGGGCCATGCAGACAATGACCCCATRCTGTGCTGAGCCCCAGGTGCCATCTCTGGCCCATTGACATCTGGTGTAGCGTTGAAAAGTCAGGGTAAGCAGAAAGACATATGGGGAGCTGTTGTGTACCTTGGTGGTGTCACTGCTTTGCCCTGAGTCGTGGCGTATCGTCCTGGGCGTACCTGCCTGCAGACCTCCCGGGCAGAGGGAGGGTCTGTTGTTTGTTGAGGAGCAGCCAATGCTCAAGATGCAATGGGAAATGGTCTCTGCAGCTGGAAAGAAGTGCTGGCTTCCCCCACAGCCCACGTTTGGAGTGGGCCGTCTTCCTCCAGACAAACCGGTGACACTGCAGTGTCCTGYTTATCTTCGTGTTCAACAATATGTCTTCCATGCAAGGGGCCTTGCCAAACATTTATTCTGCACCACGTCTTGCCCAGAGACAGAATTTGGGACCTGTTGTGTTGATTCAGTCCATACTGCTGGGCTGCTGTGTTCGGGAGGCRTTCCCTTCGTAGACGTGCTACCCGTCAAATGTCACCCGGGCGAGGGCACCGTGCGCCTGGGGCCAAATGAGTCCTGTTGGGCCAGATGGTGCTAAATGATGGCACGCTGAGGACAAGGCRAGGGTAAATTGATCACTGCGCTTGTGTGCAGTGTTTGCTGCAAGGTGTGAGATGAAACACATCCCAGTCAAATGGGCTTGAAAGTGCCACAAAATCCAGGGCTGGAGCTAAGTTCCTTTTCAATAGGAATTTACCTGGAGCAGGCTAGGAATACGAGCATGAACTGTCACGGGTTGCTTTCTGAGTAGCTGCCTCTCTATTCAATCTCCTGACATCTGGTACCTTCCTCCAGGACGGGTAGCTTCTCTGCCTCAAGGCCAACCAGATTTTTCTGCAACCTTGTGCTAACTGTCTACAGCAGGGAGAGCGGGGGGAACTGATGCCATTATACATACTTTTCTGCAGGGCTGGAGTCTCTTCTGGTCCAGCAAGAAGCTGGTGGTCCCCGTGGTGTGCCGAGCCTCGCTGTTACTCAGTGACGGCAGCCGCAGCTCAGGATGTTCAGTAGGACTGAAGAACGATCTGCAGACTGAAAACACAAGCCRTGCAATGTTTCTGTTGAACTGGCGATCACAGCCTATGTAGTCAGGCTTAAGTTGGGTTTAAGAAATGTTGTAGTTGTGTTTAAGTAATTCCAGACGCATTGCCATTTTGTAGTTATTCTGCATGTATCAGAAAAAGCTCAACAGATTAAAAAACTTTTGAGAGGATGTTTGTCCTCCTACTGTGTTTTTCTCTCTGTTAAAACCTTAAAAAGTTAAAACCTCTCTCTGTTAAAACCTTTTCTCTCTGTTAAAACCTTAAAACCTTAACAGAGAGAAAAAAAACCTTTTTCTCTCTGTTAAAACCTTATTACACTTAATAGCTATGATGCTGCGTAGCTTAAATTTCCTTACTGTGTAACTGTTTTCTTGTGTTAAATAACCTCTCTTAGTACTTGCCCARTGATTTTCTTGCAGTGGTGGAAATGCTTTCTTATGTTGGATTATCACTCTCATCTCTATTTCTGCTGAGAAAATGGTGGTTCAGAGCACCTAAGTGAATAACCCAAAGGACTGGCAGCAGCAGAACCAGAGAGTACAAACAGCCCTGGCTTTACGCTGCTGTGAACCTCGGGTGGCCCTGGGTGCAGCTCTCCAGGGTCACACCGGAGTAAGTGGGGTCCAGCCAAAACCCTCCCTGCCATCCCCTGCCCCAGAGGGATGAATCTGCAGAGGGTTTATGGGGGGATGAATCTCCCCCCGCCTAAGAGTATGAATTTGCAGTGGATTTATGGGCAGATTCATACTCTTGGGTATATCGCCAGCATAGAGCTCAGCACAAGGGGAAGAATCACATTTAATATTTTATGACTGGGAGGACACTTGTGCCACAGACAAGCCAGAAAGCACCCTGCAAAATGCTGCAGCACAGCTGGCGGGGCAGCACACAGCAGTCCTTACACAGGACCCACTGATAACGTGTATAGCAATCATCTCTTTCTGAATCGTTCGGTGACGTTGGAAAGCTTGTTTCGGACTGTGGTGTAGCACCGCTGAGCTCCAGAGGACGCTCCATGCAGCTCTGGGGCAGGTGAGATGGGGTSAGACGTACCAGGTGGTGTAAGGCTCGCCTTCTGGACTGTCTCGGTGTGCTCTTACAGGCTCCCACACTGCACACTGCCCTGCAGTACTGGTACCTCAGGACTTGCCCTTGTGGCAAAATGCTCCACTGCCCATGGGGCTGCTGATGTGGATCAGTTTTAAGGAACCTTTTATGGAGCCTGGGCTCAAATCATGAAGATTTGTACTGAGACCCTGGGATAAACAGTGGATGAATGCCCCAGCAGTGGTAGCTGTCTGTATTGTCCTATGTGAGCTGTAAAGTGCATTTCTGCTTATGCAGTAAAACCATCAATCTATCTAATACAGACCCCTTCCCTTTAGTACAGGAGACTCTGTACTGTTTTGGTCCTTGTAATAGTTGATCTGCCAAGATCTCAATTTCATGTCTTCAAGCTCAATCCCAATATTAAAACAGTGTTTTTTAGAAATCAAAGCTAGAGTCTACTCATATCACCAGGCTTTGGTCAATGCATCTGATATTTCTTGCTTGCAAAAAGACTGTTTTATAGCTGATCTCCTGAGCTGGGGTTTCACAGTGCTACAGCGCTATTGCCACGGCTGGGGTTATCCCTCCGCGCCGGTGCTCCCTGGGCTGCCCTCTACCGTGTCTTCTGCCCTACTCTGACAGAGCAGAAAGTAGAAAAACAGAGGCATTTATCAAACTACAGACAGTAGTGACTCGTTCTCCTGGAGCTCTCCTGGACACTATGCGTTTCTCCTTGGATGCATGTACAGTGATTTTAAGCAGATTGTATCTACAATGCTACAGCCTCTGACATACAGTTATTATAGTTGATGCTGCGTGCAGTCAAAGCAAGATGTGACTTGTCTACTATACCATGCAAAGGTGAACAGCTCCATAAGAAAAGAATCAAGCAGCACAATCCATTAGAGTCCATTTACAAACTAACAGATATTTTACAGACATTCAACAGACGTTCAATCAAATCATAATCTCAGAAACCTGGCAACAATAAAACCCATAAATTAAAATCAAGTTATATAAGCATGACTTGATGAACCTGATGTAATCTGATGGCATGAGATGCATATCCTACATTAAGTAACAAATTCCCCTTCTTTTCTCTTATCTGTTAATAGTAGGGCAGAAAATGAGTAGCAAGTGTTTTGTAGCCAGCAAACCTGAACCTGAACACAGTGACATTATTTTATAGGGGATTATTTGTCATTAATTTCTCCTTAGCATATCACCTTTTTATTAACAAATTGATGGCTGGATAGACTTCCTATTAAAGAGAAGACAACTGTTCCTTTTAAAGGGCAATATACAGTGCGTGGTGTGTGCTTAGACCCAAAAGAAATGACCTTTGCTTCTGGGTGCAGCTCCACATAAGCAGCAGAGGGCTGTGTCCTGCAGCCATTTTCACAATTCAGATTTTTCTTCTCTCCTGGAACTCCAAACTCCGGCTGGGTCTAACTCAAGGGAGCACCGATACACTGCAAACAGCACCATGGATTGCCTCATGGCTGCTTGCAGGAAAGAGGGTATCTCGCAGGAATCGGGTATCTTGCCTTCAAGATCAGGAAATATGCTTTAATGGTGTTGCTGGTGATGGCACGAAAGGTGAAGCACACTGGAGATAATGMAAGAGTAGGTGTTTCTTAACATGTTTAGGACAGAAATTCCTGTCTTTGTGGAACATGAGGATAAGCAGGAACCTGGGGGCAATTATCAGTGAATGAGCTGCCTAAAGCTGCTATCCCAGCTCTTTGCAAGGAATAGCAAATGCATCCTGATCCTGGAACAAATGCTCCATTTCACACCCTCACACCCCATGCTTCAGCCTGGAATTTGTGGAAATAGCTTTTCGAATGCAACCAGGTAGCTGAGTAGACCTAATGGAGCTTAATTGCCACGTTTGTTACATTTGCAGAGTGGAGGGCACTGCAGTCTGAATGTCTAAATTAATCCTGCATTACCAGGCCAGCTACCATGACATTTCTATGTTCCAGTATAATGCAAACATAACAATTAATTTGATTTCTTTATCTCAGAAGAGAGAATCAAACAGACCATGGAAGTCCCAGTCTTGACCGGGACCTCTTCAAACAGAGATGAGGTTTTCTCTAAACTGAGGGACCCGAAAGCATTCGCAAGCTGCAGGGCTCAGGCAGGCACTCAGTCCCAGCCCCTGCGCAGGGACAGCTGGGCAGGACCTGGGCAAACGCAGCCTGCCCCTGCCCCTGCCCTTCCCTACCTAAGCTCTGGCTTGCAATGCTTCATAGCTTGAGGGCTACAGCTTTTGCAGGAGGCTGAAAAAGTGGGTGCTGAAATCCCATTGAAAATAGATGCTGCATCCCTTTAGGTCTTACATCCGTCTGAAATGTTTGTTGTCGTGATGATGAAGCTGTTGAAATGTGTCCTGCATTAGGGTGACACAGTTCTTCCTGACTCTTAAAGATTACACCTAAAAATATAACCCTTAAGGATATTTTTAGAGTAACTCTCTGCTAGGAAAAGGCAAGCTCCCAAGAAGAATAAGAAGAAGCAGTTTGAAAAGTAGATGAGAAGCACAGTACAATTTTATCTTTATTTAAAATTAATTGCCTAGTTTTAACTAAGGGCAAGAGAGTTTCCTTCCTTCATGCGCAGTTTTGCTTGTCTTAAATGGAAAAAGATTTGTGACCTACATGGGCTCTGTTCTGTTCAAGTGATGAAAGGGCAGCCTTATTTATAGACTTATAAAATTATCTAAGTAAAGAAGTCCTGGTCGGTGCAGGAGGTTTTTTTCGCTGCCCGCGTGGTTATTTTCATAGGCCTAGTTTTGTCTCAGCATACAGGACAGGCGACGGGTGCTGGGCAGACAGGGTCCTTGCCCCGTGCCGTGGGAGAAGTGGGGAGCTCCCGTGGCTGGGGCTGGGCTGGGGACCCCACGGCAGGGCCAGAACATCCCTGCCTTACAGAGATAAATGAGCTAAAAGCTTTCCAAGTGCTGTCTAAGTGTGAAAAGAAAGAACAACTTTCTCTAGACATGTCTTGCTAAGGTGCCGCTTCTCTTTTGAACCAGCAGCCTCTTCAAAGGGATTGGCTTTTTCATCTCGACGCTGTAGCGAAACAATAGTCGATTCTTGGTACTGAATATCTTCAATTACCACAGTACCTTACAGGATATGACACTGGAAAGGTTATGCATAGAAAGGATAATTTTGGTTCATAGTCTCTAAATGTTCCCAGACGCAATAGTGTGGTGAAAGAAGATGTCTTCCAAGAAGTTCACATTACTGGCTATAGTAAAATAAAATAGCTATATTGTTTCAGCTGGCAATTTCTTCCCATTGTCTTCGTTTTAAAAACCGTGCATACTCAAAGGCGAAGGGATGTGTTTCACTACAATTTGAGAACTATACTGTAACCAAATATTATCTTCATTTTGCTCCTTGTTTCATGTTACTTTTTGGTCCTTGAGTTCTCCAAAGTTCATCACTGCCTGTGACATTACCGTGACTTGCTAACTTTCTCATTATTTCCCCAATCAATAGGAGAACAATATATGGTGTTATTCTGTATTTCAGTTACCTGTCACTCAGTGTTTTATCTCCATTGATACTCCAGGTACTGCTCACAGAAACCAAAGTAGGCTGTCTTGTCTTCCGCTAATCTTGAATGCCTTTTGTTCGAGAGGTGTTTTGTATTCATCAGTCAACTAAGGACTCATCCTGAAGAAGCCCTCAGTCAGCACATAGATCTCAGTGAAAAAGGGATATGCAGCTCGTGAAATATTCATAGCAAAAGGTACCTCAATCATTTTCACCTTTTGACCCTTTGAGGCTGAAAGGATTATCAGCGGTAAGTGGCAAATCTTAGGGATGTGAAATTTTCATAGATGAAATACCTTACCATTCCTCTGATCCACTTTTGGTATCAAGCCTGTTCAGAAGGCATACTTACCTACCCACTCTATCTGCCACTACAGTTGTGTCAAACTCAAAACAGTTTTAATAAAAGTCCAAAGTTGAGATGTTAATGAGCAAAACCTGGAAATAGCCAAGACTTTTTTTAAGAAAAAGAAAAATGCCGTGGATGTTCGCTGCTTCATGCACTTCACTGGGGGCAATGAAGAGCCCTTTTAGAATAGCTGTAATAAATACAGCATTAGTACTATTCATAACCAAAACTATCATTTCGGGAATCAAGTGACAAGTCATCTCCATTCATGAAGTTAAAATCTAGCACAATAAGTGAGATTTTCTGATACTTATAGTCTGCTAAAGGAGAAAGATAAATGCTGATGGTAGGCAATTAGGTCGTTCAGAGATCTCCACAGCTAAGAGCAGGCTGCAAAATATGCAACAATGGCTTGAGGAATGATTGCAAGCAGAAACAGTCTTCTAAAATTGGATGTCGTTTCTCCAAAGCTAAAAAATAAATTTTACCTATCTAAATAAAAACATCCATGCTTTGGTGCTAATCCAGGCAGTCCTATCCACAGGCTGGATCCTGTAAGTAACTAAATCTCATCTATCCTTTCTAAACAGCAGATTAGCAGCATCACAGGTGTGATACAAGGGAATGTAGGTGAGCAGCAAAAAAAGATGCACACCTGGCAGAAACAGGGAGGGGTTGGGCCAATCCTGAATTCACGCACCAATGTGCACGGGGGAAAGGGGAGGTGGCCCAGAGTGGCAATCCTGCGAGAAGCATCAGCATGAACCACCCTGTTGGCAGGGCTGCCGGGGCACACGACATGTCCCATGCAAACCAAAGTGTTGGGTGACTCTGATGTCATTACCAAAAAGGCGGTCACCAGGCTACCCGCCAGCTGTGTCAGTGATGCCCTCCATCGGCACCTATTAGCAAGTGGCTTTATAATCAACCCATGGTAGACGCAGCTCTTCTGGTGATATTTTACTAYTAAAGGCTTTAGTTAGATGAACATGTGTCGCTCAACAAGTTAATGTCCAAGCGAATACCACTGGCCAGGAGATAAAACAGCCGGAAACATGAAATGCAGTTAAGATCCTCARGGGTAAGACAGTGTTGTGTCCTGGGGCCAGGGAAAGGACAGGAAAAGTTATAAATGAGTGCAGCGATGAGCTGCGGCAAGTAACCTAGCCACTCTGTGCCTCAGTGTCCTGAACTGTAAATCTGAGTCAGCATCAACACCTTTAAAAAAATACTAATAAACACTCTTTTCTGTAGGGSAATATGGCTTTCTGTGTTCTGCAGCACTATTTTGCCTCCTGCTAACGAATCCAAGTATGAAGTATATTTCACCAGTTAACAAAGGCTCCTATTACATCAAGTTGTACACAGAAATGCCCTTTGATTTCAATAACGCATCCGTAGGTTCTTGCCATAGCTTGGAAATTACTCTGGAGTTTGCCTGTAATGTGCCTTTTACTCTTGAACGCCCTCTACCTTCTCTCCTTTCCTCTTAAAAGAGTTTGTGGTTCTGCATCCCCATGAGAAGGACTCATTGAAACAATAGGGGAAAGCAAAGAATATTAGTATACATAACAGGACAAAATCCTTGTGCCCTCTCTCCGAAATATTTTATTTACTTCAGGAAACCAATAGCCAGATTTGGTCCGATGTGTAGCTTGGGGTGTATGAAAAAGCATACTTGGTGAAAATAGATGGTAAATGTTTTTTCTTTGATTTCTGTTAGATGTATTCCTCTTTTAATACGCATATTGGATAGCAGATCGACAGAAGAAGAATGCTCTTTGTTGGAGGTATCCTTCTGGATGATGCTCCTGCTTAGTGATCAATTATATGGATGTAGAAACTGTGAAGATTGATATTCCTCCTGGAGTCACCTCTTGTGATTGGTAAAGTTACTCTTTCCTTATGGAAAAGCTCAGGCCTATGATTTTTAAAATWAATTAGCAGATTTCCAGAGGTATTTCAACACTGTTGCTATAGGGGAGAAATTAATGCRTTTCTCAAAAAACACCCTAGCAGGTTCAATGCTTAACTCTTGTTGAGATCTCCATGTTCCCAGAAGCCTGTCTGTTGGTGCCTGAAGTTGGGAACCTAAATCCTTACCTGGGCACCTGGGGGAGGAACCAGGGTCTGGGAGGTGCCAAGAGTCCAGCAGCTCTCCCAGACTCTGCTGGGACTGGCTGAGTGACTTACGCTGGAAATCAGAGCATGTGTTTGGGGATTAAACACTTGATTTTGGGCATGCTTAGTCAGAAGCAGCTAGCTCCCTGAGGTCTGGATCGTGCAGTAGAGTACATCGCTCCAGGACATTCGTCTCAGACGTGCTATCTCTGCAAACTCTCTGGCATACTGTAAGGGACTGGCACGCAGGCGGGGTACGCATCTACCTTGCACTGCCGAAGCAAAGAGCCTGTCTCCTCCAGGCACTGTAAAATCTCATTTTCCGTGCCTGTTGAGTTCTTCTCAGCTAGTGTCAGAATACATGGGATAATTGATTACACTCCTGTGAGGGCTATTTTCATCTCATACATGCAGAACCCTGATACTCCCAAAGGATTTTTCCCCAAAATGGATCCAAGGCCTAGGATCCATGTGAAATGTCAAACACCTTCTCAAGCTGGATGCCTTCAGGCTTCTGCAATAGCAAATCTACCTACATTTCCTTCCCTGACCCCTCAAAATATTCAATGAGTAATTACGCAGCCTATAAAAATACGGACAGGGAGCCACATCCTGCCATTAACTTCAAAAGAAAATTAACAAATAAGCATGCCCAAAGGGGAACACCATGGCTCGGGGAAGGGCAGGGCAATACAGAGCCTTTCACCTCGAGGTCACACGTCTAAATCCACTTGAGTTGGTAGAATGTGGCAGTGTCTCTCGTGGCCAGCACCAGATGAGTTGTTAACCTCAGCTGAACTTCAGACGGTCCCTTGGCTGGAAAGCAATTGGCACTAATTGCTATCTCTGTAGGTAGTATCAGCCAAAGAGTTACAGGCACCCAAAGACTCAACTTCTGCCGAGGCTTTGTAGCAGCAATGTGCTCTGCAGCCCCTGTGACCCAGATACAAGTTACAGCTATACCCAGAGGTTAACTCAGGGCTGGAGACTGCCCTCCCCAGCGGGACAAGAAGTCTCGAGCATGTGGGAGAGGAGGGGCCACCTCACACTCTTGGGCCCCAATGATTTACAGATGAGTAAGTCATTTGTACTTCAGCCTGGACTCACCACCCTTTGTGTGGCTGTTTGCCTCTTCTCTTCCAAACACCAAGTAAGGACCACTGCTTGCTTTCAAAACAGCGGCCAGATGCTGCCCCTGCCCACCTTGGTGATGGGCCAGTCAGTGCTAGGACTCACCTGCGCCCCGGTCAGGTTGGCCAGTCACCAAACTCATGAGAGATGGCACCATCCCCCAAGTTGTACCCTTTGACATGGCTCCCGTGCCTGCAAGGTGATCCATGGGGATGGGATGTTGTGGGAAAGGGTTATGGGCCATGCTATATCTGCTTTGTGGATAAATAAGTGTACAGACCTACCTTACCAACACTTGGAAAGATGACCAGCGTTGAGGTGTATGTCTGATCCTGTTGGTTTCACTGACTGAAGTTGCACACTTGTTATGTATCTGTAGGTTTGGCTCTTTAATATATACAGCTGGGATCTTGTCTGATCAAGCTCACTCAAAATAATCATAATTTAACCATTGACAACAGAAGTGGGAGTCAACACAAACAATTAAAACCAGTGATCAGATCTGCTGATAGTAGGCACAGAGGGAAGGTGTGAGGGATGGTATCTGTAGATGACTTTTGCCCGCTGAATCAAGGAGCATCCTTAGAAATACAGCACAAGCTTCAACATTTTCATGCTTAAGCTGAAGATACCAGCACGTGCAAAGAAATTTTCCTTATAACTTTAATTAACGTACCCAATATGAAAAGAAAAACAAAAGCAACACCTTCCTGGTACACATCCCTCAGTATTAAAGAGCAGCATTAACTAGAAATGAATCACTCATATGCTGAGTGCCCCTCTGCAAATGGGCTGAGTGTTTTCTTTTTGCCTGCTGAACCAATTGAGTCATGAGGAAGCAGTGGCAAGATTTTAATTCCATATAGTACATCCCCATCTCTGAATTTATTTACCAAGAATAACATTTATTTAATGTAATTTAGTTCTAAATATTTAAAAGCTCACTTTGTTTAATATGTTTTCAAGTACAAGATATTAAGTAATTATGTATGATGTGGTGGTCTTTTATTAGGTAGTTAATGACCATCTGGGAATTCAAGCCCCAAAGGAATGCCAAGGGCTTCTGAGTATTAGCTGGCCATTAACATAGTGGTAATGGACTAGCACACTCTACATGATTATGACTATTAACTAAGCATAAAAAAATAACATTCAAATTAAAATAGGAAATTCAGGTTTAAGGCTTCTCTAGCATCCTTAATTTAATCAGATCATAGTGACCCCTATGGCTGAGTCTTGTGTTGAACTGCATCAAATGGCAAAGAGAGCCAAGCTAGCAAGTTCTCTGGAGTTGCATAGCCCGGTCCTCACTGTTCCCAGGCACCAGCATCCCCCTGTGACAGCCTGGGAGCCTGCTCACTCGAGGATTCCTGCTGCTGTCCCAGTCCCCTTCCATCACCTGGGTGTCAGCAAAACAGGAGCATGGCAGGATGCTGCCCTTCCCCAGCATCATCATCACCATCATCACCAACGGAGCCGAGAGGAGTGCCCTGACCTCCTCGGGCTTGGGGACCACTGGCTGGACCAGGTGGCATCTCAAAGACTGGTGTTACCCCAAAGCATTGGCACAACAGGCTCAGGGCTAGGACCGTACTTCCCCCCTACAGCACACTTTGCAGTCATTGAATTTTTCTGGTGTTTTTTTTTTTTCTCCTTTAATTAGGTGATGAAAGACAAAGATTTTCATTGTAAACAAATCTAAGATAAAAAGGCCTAGTGCATTTTAATATGCTCAGGCAGTGTTGCAGCTCATAAACTATACTTCGGAGAGGAGGTAAGAACAGATACCGACATCGTTTCACTGCTGCCTCGATATTGTACTGCTGTTCTCATAGGCAGGTATCAACATTGCTTTCACAGAAGTTAGAGGTAGAAAGATCTATTAGATTACACTATTCTCTTGACATGATAATATGCTCTGTATAGACTTGTATTGAGTTTGTTTTGCCATCGTTTGTCATAAGGTCTCCTCTGGTTTGAATTGCCATCATTTTGCCATCAGAATGACATCTTAATATGGTCTCTGCTCCACAGAGTTGCCGTGACATTATCATGAGATCATTAGACTATGCTAAGTCTCATGCAAGAGAAAAACATGATGTTATAGAAAACTGCTGTTGGGATTTGGTAATTTCATTTCTATTTCTTTCATTGCACTACAGGTCTTCTGTAAGGAAAAAGAGGCGTTTGCACACTGGCTTCAGTGGAAACGTGCTGGACATCTAGACACAGCCTGTGATAATCTTTATTGTTAGCACAAAATGTTAAAACATTTTTGTTAAAATAAAAATGTCTTTATCGTTATCACAAATTTAAAAAACAAACAAACACATTTTGCTCTGGTACATGGATCTGATTAAAGTTGGGTGTACACAGGCTGAAGTAAAACATTAAAAAGAAAAAAAGAATCAGTGTCAAACAAATGTTCTTCATAGAGGAGAAATGGCAGTACATAAAGGTTTAGCCAAAGACTTTCCATCTTTTTTTTTTTTAGGGAAAAAAAATTATTTAGAAACATATTACCCATTTATTTGTCTAGCACAGTGCATTCCTAAAGAACTCAGAGGAATCTGGGCTCTTAACAAGCCATATACTTTTGAGGTAACAGTTTCTCCACTACTGAATGCAACTGTCTCTGGGCTGAAATACAACTGTTTAAGGACATAGCAATGCTACACGAAGCCAAGAGGCAAAAAAAAAAAAAAAAAAAGCCCAAGGTGTGTGCAGTTAATGCAAAATATTTGTGCTGCTGTGTCGCTGGAATACGCATGATCTCCAGTCCAGGAAAAATTAAAAGGTTAAAAAAGTTACAACGAAAGAAACAACAGGACAGTGCCAAGTGAAAGGTCACAAGACAAATGAAAAACACATCAAATGGCTCACCCACTGATGTGCTCTAATAGCAAAATGACCCCCATCAAAACGTTCACCATGCGTGCAGTACCAGAAACTCTCCAAAGAATGCATGAAAACGTTGGCTTCCTAAATTAATCAACTTTTATAGCTTGCTTGGAAATTTTGGTCAGGACTTCTAAATGCTAACATACCACTTCAGCTAATATAATTTCCCCTTGAAAACACACCTTCTTTTCCAGTAATAGGAAGTGTGTTTATTGCTGCCACCACCCCAATTTTATGGCACCCTACGTGCTCACGTGTATTGCCCAATACTAGGAATGATCTTGGCTTAAATTTTATGTCCATTTGCCTTAATCATTTCACTCCACTGTGCAAAGGGGAAAAAGAAAATAAAGGTTTAATGTGAAATCTGAAGGCAAAGGGACCGCACTTTCTAACAGTGTGTACTATGCTCATCCAGAGCAATTATTATTGCTCATTACATTTCCATGCAGAAATCATTACATTTTATATCACAATATGCATTTTTTTAGAAGTAAGCTCTAAGCGAATTAGAATACTTAATATGTTTTTTGAACCTTTGCCAGGCATGCGCTCCCAAGCCGGTTCCTTCTATTTACATTGTAGCATTTATCCATTTCCAAATATGAGAAGATTTATCTGTCAGATTCTGTGCAAATTCAGTACACAGATAATTTGTGAAAAGCTTTCTTTTTCAAAATGTTCTGTGTTTTTTCTAATCTCATCTCTTTTCTAATTTCCTAATCATATAACCTTGAAGTCTAAAGACACAGCCTGTGATAATCTGTGTAAACTGTCTTTATTGTTATCACAGACATTTATAAAAAAAACCCAACAACACACACGCGCGCGCACACATTCAAAGCTGCCTTTTAAGTAATACTTTAGTCACAGTTCAATCAGATCCACATTACTGCTACTCATCAGATAGAAAGTGTTCGCGAGCAGGAGGGGGATATTGACTTTAAAAATTCACTGGCGAGGCATACAGAGCCTGCAGGAATGTCAAAACTCCAACCTGCATTTTGATGTTTTTGCCTCAGGTTAGTCTTGACTGACATGCTTGGAGCACTCTTGTTTGTGCTCCGGCATCCATTAACTGTCCTTGACTCAATGTTATACGGGCCTTTACGGTCAGCTCAGTGCCTAATGGTTACGGCAGATTAGATGCCACGAGGTGTAAGAAAAGCATACGCCTCACTTTAAGGGATCACATTGGTCGGTCCCTGCTTCATTAGGGGGCATTGTTTGATCCTAAATTAATGAAAGCCTGTTAATTATTATTCTGATAACTGTGCTTCACGTGGGAGCATGCCAGGCAAGTGGTGTTGTAAAGAAACAGAGTTTTGCAAAAGAAAACAAAATGTCAAGGTTGAGATGTCTTTGAGTGGGCTTGGTTTACATGTAAGGCATTTCACTCAAGTGTGGATGTGGCTAGATGTGGGGAAAAGAAAGTCTTAGCTGTACTTTTGTTCAGTGTTAAACGACTGCCTTGCAAAAAACAGCTCAGAGAAAGTTTATCAGTCCAGCATATAGATAGATGTATACATGCGCAATCCCATGCGATGTGCATTGCTGACTTTCCTTCTCTTTGACTTTGTCCTTCCCTGGTTTCCACAAAGTTTTTGAAAATTGATCCGATACTCACTTGCACTTGGGTTCAAGGAAAGTCTCCCTTTCAAAATAGGGTAAAATGGGTGTTAAAGCGGTGTTGACATTAACAATAATTTTAATCATTCTGATGTCACTCACATTAATACATATAGAGAGAGAACTCTACAGTAAGTGCTGACAGGTACAAATGTGCCCATAGAAATGTTTTTCTTTAACATCAAGCTCAGATAAGCTTCTGAGGTGCCTATATTCATTTACTGGGAAGTTTTGAGATTAGACAGATGTCTCAATTTAAAAAGGGAGAAAAAAATCTCATGTAGATGTGACACTCGTTCACCTGTGTTTTTCTGCCAGTCTATATAATGCTATCAGAACATAACCAGAGTTTTGATTTATACACCTCATTTGACGTTGACTGGCAGCTCTACAGAGAACACATGCAAAGAGATGGTAATTTAGAAATATGGAGAGCTTATTAGGCCAAATGGAAAGAAAAAAAGATCATTTCGTTTTACTTCTTTTGAAATTAAATGGGGGCCAAACCACCAAAACCGAACATCACCGCRCTGAGGCACTGGGAGCGTGAAGCTGGACAGGGCCCAGGATGGGCAGATGGCCCCCGTCTCTGCAAAAGGCCAGGCGAGGAATACGAAATGCCCTAAATTCTAGCGCTGGAGGGGCTTGACATTTTAATCTGACTTAATAGTTGAGGGCAATCTAGGTTATTAAATTTATCTCTTCCACTTATCTGAGATATTTCACGGGGGAGAGAGAGGTACTCCTCACTGCTCTGTGGTTTGGTGCTTCTCAGCTGTGGTTCACAGGAGGCAACGTAGAAAGCACCCCTTCAGCTCTCCAAGTCGCCCATGACCATGAAGTTGGCTGCCTAAATTTAGCGTCTTTCAGTTTGCAAACCCTTGCCTGGGCTCAGCAAACTCCTCAAAGTTGAAAAGCTCTAGGAAAAAAGGGTCCTAGATAGGAGCATCATTTTTTCTGGTAGTGTCAAAGTTGACTCAAGCCAAATAGTGTTATTGGCAACAGCTTGGAGCTTTTGAAATGGTGAAATGTTTGGAATTAGAATATGACACATATATTAAAAAACTGAGATGAATTAAGAAAAAGAAAGAACCATATGTCCCCACATAACTTGTTTAGATTTGGTCATGAAATGTCAGGAGGTCACATACCTGACTCTTTTTTTCACTAGACCATAAATTTCATTATCTTGAAATAATGTTTTTCTTTCAACAAATAAAGTTAAGAAGGAATTGGAATTCTGTAAGCAGAAGGGTGGTGAGAAATGTACGTATATTTTTCTCACTTTTTTTGTGTCTTGCATTGCTGAAGCCACTTGAAATGTCTTCTGTCTTCTGTTTATTTTCCTTTGGAGCAAATTTTACTGCTTGCGAATAGTTCTCAGCTGACAGCTCTTGAGACCAAAAGCCTTCTTCCCAGCTGCAGCATGAAGCCACAACAAGAAGGGGCTTCATTTGCAATTTCCCCACAATGTTAAGCCTCTCTTGCCTCAGCCCTGATCTAGTGGGTGGCCAGCTTAGTCCGTGTGGGGTTTCCAGGCTYTGGCATCAGTTGTCGAGATGCCTGACTGTCAGTAGACAAGGCAGCCTCCTGGTTGGTGTTGATTTGCATTGAAATTTAAAACCCCACATCTATGAACATGCTGGGTTGTGTGGATCACCTGGTTGTGTGTTGAGTCCCAGATGGAAAGCATCTGGTATCTCCAAACTTGTGCCATTTTTCATAAAACTCCCAAGTGAACCTGTGACCAGTATGGACCTTAGGTGTCTGGTTATTTTCTACCTAATCTGCTAAAAGTCTTGTGCTGGGGTTAAAAGTAAAAACTGGTGCAATGGACAAAGGAGTCGCTTCTTAGCTTGACAATGGACTCAACATGTTTGGGGCATTGCTGAAAAAAATAATTCAGTAGAGCCAAATTCAGGCAGCTCCCTGGTCACACCATCTCAAGAGGCAGTATGGGGCATGCACTACACCTTCTGCCAGGCACATGAATCACAGTGGGAGCTGCAGAAGGAGAAGCAAGTTCTGCTTTGGCCACTTTCTTACAAATCTCTTCTTGCTTTTGCTTTCATGCACCACAAGTGCGCRGGTACATCAGGAGCTGCATCAAGGTGCATCAGGTCTGCTGTGCTGGACCTGGAGCTTCCTTTCACAAGCTTTGGGACTAGAGGCAGGTGGACATCACTATGAGCCATCACCATCTGCCTGTGCTTCTCAGAGCAAGTCCTTCAGCCTCCGTACTGCAGGTGGACTGGTGCTTGTGTGCATGTGATTGCACTCTCATGTGAATATGGAAAAAAAGTCCATTCCTGATCTATCCTGAAGACAAATCACAATGGGCTTTACAAGCTGTGCCTACTTGAAAAAGGGTCTCAGTGACTTCTAGAGAAGCTCCATTTCCTAGTGATGTATCATCTTCTTGAGGCTACAGTAGAAGGCAAAACTTGAGGCTTCTGGGAACTTCCTTTGGGTGCAGTTTTTTTCTAAATGCATAAGAGGATCTACGTGGATGAGAGCAAGAGGTGTATCATAAGGTCAGGCAGAGCCTTGCCTCATGCACTTGCCACCAGATGGCTGATRCAGTGTGTGCTCACTGGGAGCGAAAGCAGCAAGCTTTTGGCCCTCAATCATTATGTAGAAGCAAGCGCTTGTGGCATTTGCAAGGAGACTTTGAGCCTTGCATCTCTGCTAGAGGGTGACACGTAATAAGTGAACACTGGGAACTGCCAAAACTTGATCTAAATATGTATAAATTTCTGAATTACATTTACCTCATTACAGCAGAGCGCGCCAAATCCTGCACTCTCTTGTTTCGTGGCAATCTCTACGGAAATCTTGTGCCTGCTGGAAGTGTCCGTGTCCTGGGGATTACCTCCACAGAATATACGTGCTGTAAATGGAATTTTTTAGTCCTGCAGCTGGCCTCCAGGGAGGGGCTTTCATTGCTGTGATCAAGGGAAGACCGGGGCAACGTGCACGGCTCCCAGCTGGCCGAGGGGAAGGCACGCGGGCTGGGCGCTGCTCGGTAGTCACCCGTTCTTGACATTTGATACGCTGCAGTCGGGTGACAGGAATCGGGATCTCCAGAGCTTTGCGTGCGTTCGTCACCATCCTATTTGTTTTGCTATGAAGTTTCCTGCAGTTTTCKGCTCCGTCGGAGCTGCTGCGATTGCCAGATAAGTGTGTTTGGCTGTGGGTGCGGCTGAGCCAGAGGAGGGTGCCATTTCGGAGGTTTTGCTTTGGGATATTTTTAGCTGGAGGAATAAGCGTRAGGGAGTTTTCCTGATGAAACACATGATTTCAGCACACTACGGCGTTCACCTCGGTGTGAGATTAGCTGCGCATAGCGGATATGAATAAAAACAAACGATAACTTTAAGTTGGCCAGCACTAATGCTGACCGGGAGCCCAACGCAGTTCCCGCTAACGAGCCACCCACCCACGAGTCTCCAACGTAGTTACTCATATGCAGTGCCCAGAAATGAGAAAGTGCTGTCTGATTTTGCCCGTGTTGTTTGACTGTGTCCTTTAATGTATCGCATGCAGCTTGTTATATGTGGTGTGGTGCAGCTCAAATACCCCAAAGTACAGCGCTAGGGAAGGACCCGGGYGCCTGACCCAAACCTAAACCAGTGCTACAGCAACGTTTTAGACATGCAAAGGCAYCTTGTGGCACGAACCTCTGCACTCGCAGCCACACAACGTCAGAAGCACCTGAGCATACCAGCCCTCCTGCTACTTCATCTGGGGGTTGCCTGGGGGCTGCCAACCTACCCCTGCGTGTACAGACCTGCCCTGATCTCAATGGTGAGGCACCCGGTCCACGTCCAGCAGCTACGGGCATCCAGAAAGGAGGGAGACATGTCACCTCACTTCCCCAGGGCCTGCTACAGGTCTGCTCGGGGGGAGGTGACCATATACTTGGCAGGCTGGTCCACCTTTTCTGTAGTAACCTGCAGTTSCCTCTCTGTTCTGCTGGGATTTAACCCATCGGGTCTATCTGCCAAAAGAGTCCCCTATCACCATGATGTAGTGATGAAGGAGTAACCAATGCTAGTGTTCTCTCTGGTTTCAAGCTGGGATCACCATGCTTGAAATGGCACATGGAGGTCACCCACAGAGCCAGAAAGAAGAGCAAAGATAACGAGTATGGGATGTTGGATGAAGTGGGGGGTGGRGGGGAGTTGGGGATTGCAGGGCTAGTCTTTTGGATTTTTCCTGTTGTCTTAACCCATGAATTTAAATGCAAAAACCAGAACAGCTTTCTTCTTCCCTGCAGTCTTGGTCATCTGAAGAAGAGCCATGCAGTCCTACACATGCTCATCTCTAGTCCCATGAATCTTGCCTTCCCTTCTTCACATTGGCACACTTTCCTTTGGGGGATGCTCGCAAGCCATCATTAGCCTACCTGGTGCCTGTGACCCTTTCCCAGAGTGAGGAGGTGAACTGACTTTGGCAAAGCACTGAACAGAAATCTTGCATTTCTTGGCCAGATGTTTGTCATGAAACTGTGAAGGTACCTACTTCTAGGGTGGGTTCCAGGAGCTGGGTCTTGAAATGAGGGGTGGGCATTAAACTGCAGAGATGGGACTTGAGTTCAGGCCAACACATGCTTCATAATTTTATTAACAGTGAGCAGGAGTTTTAGAGCACTTTCCTGGAGCGCTTACCTCTCAACACACTGCTGTGAGCGTGGCTTTTGAAATTCCTGACTTGTTGGTGTCTAAACCCTTCATTCGATCTGGCCCAGCCATGTCCGCAGCAGCCTGAAAACTGAGTGAAGGAGCGATCGGTGTAGGTGCTTCGTTAAGGTGATGATATACACAGAAGGAAAAGTATCCACAACATAACTGTTCATAAGCAGTGGAAGAAGTAAACACATAAGCATTTTTATTGCTATTATAGTACATAGCTGTTTATAATTTAACCCTGCAAACACTTACTCATGTCAGAAAAACTTTAAAACGTGCTACTTATGTCCTGCATTTATTGAAAGTTGAACAGTCTTACAACACCCATGTAACCCAACTAAAGCTAGGAATAACTCCATCTTTCACAGGGTGGCTTAAGTTAATCCTCATACATACAGATGAAAGCTGAACTTTCATAAGCAAATTTTAACAAAGGGGAAGGGCAATTGCTGCATGAAATATAGACACGTGAAAGATCACAGGTGATAAAAGTAGTGCAGTTTAGCATATTAACACACATACATTTTGAAGGGTATATTTATACAAGACAAATTAACTGTCCACAGATAACTGTTTAAAAARGAAAAAAACTTCACTTTAGGGATCTTCCTGTGTAGTTCCTTTTTGAAGCCATTTATACCCTGGGCTTCTACAACATCACTTGGGAATAAATTGTAAAATTTAATAGAGCAATGCATGTAAAAGTAATTCGGTTTGATTCTGCTGCCTCCTCATTTCATCAGGTTATCTTAGTTCCTACATTCTGGGAAATAATAATCATAATCATCCCCTAGTCACCTTCTCCGCACTTTTTAGGATTTTCTAAACCTACCCATTTTCCAAGGCAAAAAGTCTTCATTATTTTCGCTCTTCTCTGGTTGTCCTTTCTCACACTTTCCTGTTCCTACACTTGTGCAATTGAATATTTTTTATTTTGGAGGAGGAGGAGGAGTGCTCTCAGCTCAGGATGTGGCCCATTGTTGTTGCTGGCCGTTTGTCTCACTTCTTTCCTCAACGATTCCTTACATTCCTTACATTCTTCTTTTCTCTGTGACTATCACTGCGTACTGAATTGAGGTTTTCAGAGAATGACTCTACAGTATCTATAATGACTCCAAGATCTCCTTCATGAATGGCAAGAGTGTATTTAGAGCTACTTTTTCCTATCTTCTTCACTTTACAAATATCAACACCAAATTTCACCTGTCGTTCTGTCACCCCACCATTTACTTTGTGAGTTTCTTCAGCAGTTTTCAGAGTCAGCTTTTGCTGCAGCTCTCCAGTATAATTTTCTGCATTGCCATTTTGGAGTTCCCACCTTCTTCCGATGATTCATGGATGTAGAGAACAGCAGAGTCCTCTTAAAACCACATCAGTAACCTTGACTTCATCATTAAAATTATGATCGCTACTTATTCCTAACCTTTATTTCATATCTGTTAGTTACATATTAAACCACAATAGGAGTTTCTTAGGTTTCTTTAAGAGTTTTTGGTGAGGGATGTTATGAACAGGGATTTTGAAAACCCACTACATAATAATGATCAAATCATCCTAATCGTTATGTTTTCAAACTCCTTTGAAAACTCTGACAGGTTTTTGTGCATGACTTCCCTCTAACAAATTTRTAACTCTTTCTGGATACATATTTGAACTCAGTTATTAATCTCATTCCTTATTATATTTACTACCAATACAATCAGAATTATAAGATATTCGTTCTAGTAATTTTTTTTKAAAATACCTTATATGATGCCATCAGTTTGAAACAGATCCACAGCCTCATTCTCTCTGAAGAAACAACCCCCATTCACTGCTTTCCCTAAAAAGAGGTACAGAGCAGACCCTGTAGAAAGCTGATTCATACAGATCTCTCTGTATTACTTTTTTCTCATTCTATTTGCATGGGAGAGGTTGCATGTTGACTAAACTACTTGCAAATTTGCATAAGAGTTGCTGCACCTGACTGAATCCTTGCAACGCTTCTGTTTGTTGGATTTGTTTTGKTTTTTAAATCTAGAAATAAACGTAGGCTATTGGGACATTTCTATCCCCTTTCACTTATACGTCTCTTTCCACACACAGACGTGCTCCTTCTGAGGGTATTCCTCCAACATCAGTAGTTTTCATCTTGAATCACAGATTCACTGTGATCCTCCCGTTCCTTTTTCTGACTTCTTCTGCCAGCACTGGAGACCTCCTGGTAGATACTGTGGGACTGTTTTAATGCTGCACATCTTTCTTGTTCTGGGAATTTATACTAGGCAATTTGTAAAGAATATAAAGGTATACGCCAGATGTGGGGATTGCATTTTTAGGTTCATCTCTTGCTCTGACTTCACTGCACACTGAGTTTTCTTAGCCTGCCAGACATWTATCCTAGATTCTGTTGTCAGTGATTTTAAGAAAATACTGATCTTAGTTTTCTCATTTCCAAAATCTGTCAAGGAAACAATAAAGCCAAAATTCAGCTCCTGTATGTTCAAAATATATATATATATATATGCTGCTATAATTATATTTATAATCATATATATGCTGTTATATATAAATATATATATGCTGCTATAATTATAAATATATTGTAAATATATATAAGTGAATATACTGACCATATAGTGGATGAATTACACAAATCAATTATATATATATTTATATATGTATGTACATATATAATATGGTCATCAACTCTTCTCCCACATTCATCCTAAACCTCGTAAGGGCATTAATCCAACTGCGCCAACGCTTTCCCATGTATGTTCTTTCTCTCAGAACTTCTTGTTTTTCATGGGTAAAATAAAAACACCTCTCCGTTGTTCTCCACCCTGCACAGGCACATTGCTTCTGTTCCTATGTGTCACAGGCACTTTTAATAGGCTCAAGCTCAGATTTCCACTTGACCCGATATGGTAGACATGTTCTGGGTTTCCTCATCAAAAGAATATAGCGGGGAAAGATCCTTACTTATTTTTTCTTGTGATATCTTTCATTTGTAATTGGGTAACACATTCATTCATACGACAGTAAAGTGGAATAGAGCCTATATTCTAATACGTTTCAAGTCTGGAACGAATAAATATACACCTCCCCCACACACTTCTGCTAGTTAGCATGTGGTAATTAACACTTGTTAAAATGACTAAAATTTCAAACATGGACATGCTCCGTGAGAAAACCTCTGTGTGATTATACAGTGAGCTTTTCCATCAGAAGATAATAGGTATTTTTAGCAACCCCCGTCTCACTTTTGCATGAGTTTTGTCACATCCCAATCCAAAAAAAAATAATCAGCTTTGGATTTTGGCAATCCTGGTTTTCCATCAGTCAGGACATCAACATTTTCACATTACAAGAGATGCTGGAACTAAACCACCCCAGATTCCTGTGATGAAAAGGGTCTGGAAAGGGTCAATGGGCAGCAGCAGGGACACCAGCTGCTGAGGTGTTGGGGAAAACATTTTGGAGCAGCCGTTTCCCTGTTGCCTTGCATTGCACATAGCTAGTGGGAGAGAAGACACTTCACTGGGGACAGGAAAGAGGATCCCTTTGGTTTTGCAGGGATTTTCAGTCCTTTTGCACAGGTGGAAATAACTACCAAAATGCACAGAAGCAAAAGTGCAGGTTCAAATCTATGTAAGATRAAAGTGACCGCTGGTAACGGGATGTCCATCAAATAATTTATGAGTTTAGAAGGCACTGGGAGAAATTTTTCCCTCCAGGTAAGTTCATTGTGTATACCATTATAAAACAACCAACAAAAGGGGTAAGGATGATATTGCTATAGAGGATGGTGAGGTGGCAAGTGAGAAAGTGCAGTAGGTCTATGGCCRGAAACTTGTTTGTATATATTTGATGGCTTTTAACTGAACCCAGAAAGCTGTGATAGGCAAAGTGGCCCGACGAGGCACAGAGGCATTTCAGGCTCTGCCCTGGCAGCCGAAGGGCACCACAGCACCGTTGGGAAAGACGGCGGAGAAACACGGAGAGGTGCTGCAAAAGTGAGAGTTAACAGACTTTCGACCAGTCAGTCTGCCCTAGTGAGGCAGCTTTCAAGGCTCCATCTCGGCCTGAATGAGAGCTGCTGTGCTAAGACGGCAGTGGAACGAGACTGGTAATTATCACTGATRCTTTTACAAGTGAGGAGCTTACGGTGCTCGTGTGATACCAAGCGCTTGTTGTGCGCTTAGCAGTTTTTCTGGAAGCCTTGGCTTTGTTTTCCCTTAGTCTCAAGAACAAAAAAGAAATGTTGCAAGGGAAGTGCAGAATGAATCCAAAAAGAACAATGGAATTGTGCTTGATTTGTTTAATTCTGAAATCAAGGTCACTTAGAAGTACTACAGCTTTTATTTGTTTTATTGGGGTTTTTTTTAAGGATTCTTTTTTTTTTTTGGCAACATCTTTCTTTTCATTTGACGGTCCTGTCATCCCAGAACTGTATACGTTACTGATCCTGCCTGTATTCAAAGCTGTTATTAAGTGGAGTCTTTTAGATTTTAGAGAAATGATAATGGTTCCAAAGATGACAGAAAGTGGCAGCTGGTGACAAAAAACCCCCTTGATAAGACGACAACAGTAAATCAAACTACTGCCACTTTTTCGTTTCATGTTTGTTAATACCACCTCGCCTTTTGAAGTTTAAAGCAAGGTTCAAAAGAGCCAGGTGCTGAATCATAATATTAAAGCAAGTAAGGAGCTCCATGAAAGAGAGGAGATCTGAGAGGGGAAAGCAACAAACACGGCTTTCAACTGCCTTTTGTCGGCCTTTCTGCAGATGTCACCAGTTGTTATCCCCAGCAGAGGCTTCAAGCTTGTAGCAGTGCCTCTGGCTGATTCCAACTCAACGTTTCAAGTGTCAATCAAAAAGGAAGGACGCAGCTTAGGTCCTGGTCATTGTCCTGTGAAAAGAGCCAAGCATTTAACATTGATTTAGCTCCCTCAATATACAAAGATAGAGCCAGCTTTGTGCAGCAAAAGGGCCTTTGGCAAGGTTGCTTGTAGAGCAATTCCATCGCATCCGATGCTCCTTGGTTTAGCTGTCACACTGCAGTGTCTGGAGTCCTATGAAAAGTTATTCAGGACTGAGTGAGCAAATTAAAAAGAAATAACATGCTCTCCTAAATAGCAATGCAAGCTATAGAAAGTACTCTTAACGTCATTTAGCCCTGAAAAGCATTTTTAATAAAAGTATTTTGTGCTTTTAAATGCCTTTTAACAAGGAGAATAAGATGTTTCAGGACAAGAGGGGGCCCTTGTGAAACCCATCTCCATTGGATTGGATAAGCAATTGTACCCACAAAGTGTCTTTGGTCAAGTGCTTGCTTATTTTGTTTTCAAGCCGCTTACATTCACTGCCATCCGCATACTGCATTATCCTTCCATATGGGTGTAAAAAATGCCCCCAAACCCAATGATGACAAAAAGGCTCTGCCTGAATGCCACAGATGCCCCCCACTCCGGCTTTCCCATCCTTTCTCATGTCAAATTCCTGCCCGTCTCTCTCACAGTTTTCATAAAAACACCTTGGCAATTATTTCCTTCTCAGCCATCGTCTTCCCCACCAGTTCTGCAGGCACTGCCGATGAGCCATGCCAGTCACTTGGCACGGTCATGGAAATGACAAGGCAGTCGGTGGCCRCGCTTGGGCTGCTTTCGGCAGGGCCCTGGTGGGGGACAAGTTTTCAAGAATGTGGTAGAAACCACATCTTTGTCCTTAAAGTGAAACTGGGTGAAACACAAAGTGTGCCTATTGTTTTAAACAAAGTCAACCCAGGATGGGTTTATCCTT
Source organism: Oceanodroma leucorhoa (assembly GCA_030449065.1). Taxonomy (NCBI): domain Eukaryota; kingdom Metazoa; phylum Chordata; class Aves; order Procellariiformes; genus Oceanodroma; species Oceanodroma leucorhoa. Next base: position 20,166,135 of record JASVER010000006.1, on the reverse strand, counting down.
TGTACCTGGAAGTAATGTTAAATTTGTGAGAAAAAAAAAAAATTACTCTCATTTTGCTTATCAGCAGGGTTCTTCTTTATGGGGTTTCCAGCATCTTTCCATTCAAATKTAGTGCAGCAGTGGACTGGCTGAGCCATAGGCGGACCTGGTATCACAGAGACAATAGTCTTGGTCCAACAAATTCTTGTGCGTGCATCTAGCTTCAATCAGATGAGGAAAACAGTTTAAAGATGGGGGAAATGTTCCCCTTTTGCAGGATAAGTTTTGCTACTGTTTTCCGTTTTTCACAATACTTTTTTCCGAATATTTTCATCCTCCTCTACAGGTTAAAAAATCATGGAAAATGTCACAAGAAATAGAACATTTCCATGATGGCTATCATTTTTCAGAAGCTTGTTTTCCTTCTTAAAGGCTAGTTTTCTGGTAATACCTTCCTAAGCAAAACCACACGGACTGACGGTACTTTTCAGCTCCAGGGAAACAGCGCAGCCCCTAAAACTATCCGTGTGTGAGGGTGCTCTTSCAGAGTGTGGGACGGGCTTACTCCTGATCAGTCATTCTGGAAGGAGCCACATCCCAGCCGTCTGCTCATGCACTCGTGCGGATCATATTATCTGCAGTTTAGAAATATTCAGGTAGAGGACCTTGCAGGAATGGGGTGTGCTTTTAAATACAAGTATCATTACGGGCACACTCATTTCAGCGTTCCTCTAAAGGCATTTCTAACGGTCCCCATAGCTGGCACTTCAGTAGGCAGTTTAAGAAAGCATGACTCACCGAGTTGAGGGACCAATGCACTTTAAACTTTCATTGGGATTTTTGACCACATTTGCTCTGATCTAGCCCATGCCCTTTTCTTTTTGCACTCACTTTCTGTCAAACCCGCTCACAGAAAATGTGTGCTAGCTTTACACCAGTGTAAGAGCGAGGGCAATACACATTTACACCAGGCATTTGGTCCTAGGGGCTGCTCCTCTCCCGCGGCCAGAAAATGGGCCCCTCCCTCCGCATGCTTCCTCAGGGGAGCGAGGAAATGGGAGACGTTTGCTTCTCCCCCTCCCTGCACGCCAGCGTGCCCCGYGTCCCCCACGGCAGAGAGAGCAGGCAGAGCTGCCGCGGGCAGAGCTGYGGTACCCCCCCCTCGCCCTGGTGCAGCTTCTGCTTTGCTCCTGGTGGTACGGCCGTGCCCGCCTGCCCGGCAGCGGGTGCCGTACCCCGTGTCCACCTGACACAATTTGTCCTTCTCCTGAGCACCAGCGAAAGCAGGAGGCAGACGGTGACTTCTTGTGTGGCTATGCTGGTCTTCCCAGCACATTCCAGAGGCAGCCCAACAGGCGCTTTGGATTAGGGATCAGCGAGATATCAGAGAACACAAATCAGCAATAAGCAAGAAAGCTCACTTTTTGGTTGTATTTTTTTAACGGGCAGCAACTTGTAGATTTTTTTCCTGTGCAGCTAGTTAACAGCGACAACAATAGTCATAATTTCAAAACAGCATTTCATTTAGGGTCTTTAGAAGTTGTGTCAAAAAAGTTCCAGGAGAAGGAAATTACATTAAARTAGACATTGAAGCGTGTGCACATGCACATGTGTGTGTGAGGGAGAGCAAAGCAAAGGTGAAAACAAGCTGGGGATGCTTTATCACAAATCAAGCATTACAAAGCAAAGCAAAGAAACTGAGGGCTTCAGTGACCCTAAAAAAAAAGACTTAAGGTCAAATTTGTTTACCGGCTTGCTGATATAAGAAATGCACAATTAAGGTATGGAGACAGTTTTACCATTTCATCTCAGTAAGACAATGAGGAGAAAAAGAAAGGAAAAAAATTAGGTAAATGTCAGTTTGATCTAAGTTTGGGTCATGGTCACCAAAATGCATCACCCACAGCTGTGTGGTAGTGCAGCTCAGGAAACAGGGCACAGTTATCTTTTATGATCTTGGTGGCCTAATCCAYCCAGGATATTTTTCATCCTGCCAGTCCCTGGCTTCCACTGTGTCCTCTTCCAGTAGCACATCTCTCTTCCTTGCTTTGCTGGGCCAAATTCAGGCTTAGTTTAAGCAAATGCATCTTCCTTGAGGGTGCCAGAGAGGCCCAGCTTGCCCAAGGACAAGATTTGATGGACCACTGCTGGTGATTGGCTAGTAAARGCCCAGTGATACACTTCTCAAACCACCTTTGTTTAACCATTCTTGTCCCTCGGGGAACTAAAAAAATCTTTCCGACAGCTTTGCTGCCTTGTTTGCTATTCCTCCATGTGACCAAGCTTTTATTTCATTCCCCACCCACAATAGCTCATTTCTCCTATGCCTCCTCAACCTGTTCACTCCCAGCCCTCCTGCTCTTGATGTGGACATGTTTTTAAAGATCACGTATGTGAGCCATTCATTCTCCTTGGAGGTCAAAACAAAACAAGCGACAGAAATAATTTTCTGTGAGCAAGTAGACATAAGTATATTGCAAACCAATTTCTAAACTTTCTGAACAGCAGTGCCACATACCCTTGGAAGTCATGAGATAATACATTTGCATTCTTCAGTATTGTGAGAGTAACGTTTCTGGTTGCCATTGTGTCTGTTGGAAATAATGGCTTCTGGTCACCACAGGTTAGTAGATGCAAACAGCAGACTATATCACAGCAACTTCGCTAATGCAGAAACCATTGTACATCCAGACATTCCTGCCTTATCCATAAAGAGTAATTGCCTAAGCATTTACAAATCAATTCATAATTTCATGTTGTATAAGGATGTYATTTTTTTACTATAATCACAAAATATCATCCTGCATAAGTGCCTACAACTASCATTGTTAAGGCTATGGCACAGAGTAATCAAGTTTAGTTTGTCTTTATTTTAGCCAGTGGAACGCTGTATTCGCACTGTTTCTTCATTAGCAAAACCTCAGTGTACATAGTCCATAGTGAGCACCTTTCTCACACAAATATCCTCTGCAGTCTAGTGATTTTCATACAACTTAATTGATGGCAGACTGCAAAATCTAAATTGCAGGCATAGCCCTCTTCTTCATTTTTCAGGCGAGAGTTCTGCAATAGTGCCTCCAGTCAACATTTTCCCCAAGCTGGTGCAACTACAGGAAATATCAGTATATTGTTTTACAACTATTTTCAGTGCCTCTAATGACAATTATGGCTCAACTTGGATGTTATTTTCAGAGCTACCAGGAATCCTCAATCCCAGCTTGAATCATGTTTGTAATTAAAAATGTGTGTTCCAAAATTAATAGCCAAACCTGGAGGGACCCTCTYCGGCTGGACTCTTCTGACAGCTATGCCCACTGCTCAGTATGTCTCAGTGGCAGGGCAGTACRTCTCAAAGCAAGGAGCCTCCAACTTCAGGCACCTGCTCTAATTCAGTACCAGGACTGTCTAGTCTTGGCGCTTGTTGTCCATTTACCATGCCAAAAAAACCCCAAAACAATCTTTCTGGGACCGTCTCTGTTTAACTGTTACACAATAAAAGCAAAGGAAGGTAGATGCCAACCACTGAAGAGCGRGTGCCTGTCTAACACCCACCTAGCTGGGGATGGGATATCATCACAGGGGCACAGAAAAGCTGGTTGGAGAGGGGACCTCGGGAAGTCTCTAGTCCAGCCCTACACTGAGAGTGGGACCATGGCCAACACTGGATCAGGTCTAGAGCTCTCTTAGGCGGTAGAGCTCTGCTGTGTTTGAGCAGGTTATTGTGCATTGGGTAATTAATTATACACTGGGCCAGAGAGAGGTGGGAAATCCCAGGATAACCCAAGCTGGTCTAAAGGGTACACATGTTCCATCGCCTCACTAGTGCAAAGAGAATTAACACTATTACTACGGTCCTGGTGCTCTAATGATATGTATGAGGCAAGATTTTGCAGAGAGAGAAGTAACACGTTAACTGATCTACTGGCAAGCTATCAGGCTCACAAACCCCTGTTGAGATTCAATACCAGACCTGAAGAAGGGATTGTATCTGTCTTTCTCCAGCATGTTTTCTTTTTTCCAATTGAAACTATTCAGTGAATGAGACTGCATTTGCGGATAGTTTTGGCTGCTCTGAAATGGCATTTCCATCTGATTCTTTATACTGATCACCTCCATCAGACATATCCCATATGGCCATCATCAGCAAGCTTCTGGTTCCACAGTAGGCATCAGACATTTAAGTTTCTCATATGCTTGTCCCACAGTCCCACTAGCTTTTGTAGTCTTTGAAATGATATCCATTTTCATTGTCCTCCTGCCTACYGACATGCTGCCACCGGTACATTACYCCTCCATTCCTCCCCGACTCCTTGTTTTTATTTCATTGCACAAGCAAGTAATCATGACTTTAAACAACAAGCTTACAGCTCGTGTTACTCTGTGTAAGTGCAATAAACTTGTTTAGGCAAACTCCTCAAAGAGCTGATGTGGTTCTGCTCAATCTTTCTATATCACAGCATTAAACCTGTCATCCTTCTCCCTGTGAGTTCGCTGGGTCTGTAGTGTGCCGTATGACATTCCCCCTGCCTAGGACCACCAACGCTGGACTGGTGCCCTCCTGCCGCTAGTCATCAGGTTGCAATTTCAATACTTTTGGGATTCTTTCCATTTGCCTCTGGATTTTGTACCTTTAAGGTTCAGGGTTGGGTTTTTTTAAATTTTTCTAGAACCACAAGTATAAAAAACTTTGGGTTTGTTGTGTTCTAAATAAATGAGTGAATAAAAGTTGCACTTTGAAGGTAGCCTTAGAAATGTAAAGGGGAAGCTTTAGGAAAAGCACTACAGAAAGATGCCCACTAAAAATTAAAGAGCACCTAAGGCTGCAAGTGAGATAACATAGCTCTGTCATGGAAAAGTACATGCATATATAATCATAGTATTACATATATGAAGAAAGCCGTGTACACATGTGATCGCAGATCGGATGTTAACATTGCTTTTTAAAAATATTGATCAAGAAAAATTAAGCTGGTAATTAACATGTGCCATTAAAATGTGTCAAAATATTTTCTCTTTAACATAACACTAATAATTAAACTAGCATTAAATGCATCATAAATATAATTATTGTATGCTTTATCAGCTTGATTTTAGCTTCTTTTTTTTTTCATTCTGGTTCCCGATAGTCAAAGTTTTCTCTGCACATGAAAGATGCTCAAGATGGCACAGGCCAAAGTATGCCAGGATGTGTGTCACTGTGTGATATTCACATCTGCAGGAACAGCAAACTAGCTCAATCACTGGCATTACCAGTTCAGTTCAGCTGAGGATCTGGCCCCCGCTGTGTTTATTATTAGATGGAATGGATGAGAATATATTCATTTTCTGCTGAACTTTTTGATGGCCTTGCTCTTCCTTCCTTTCTTTCARTTTCTCATACCCCATCCAAAATTTGTGCTGCAGAAATTCAATGCCCCTGTTGCTTTTTTGCTTTTTTGCTTTTTTTCATTTGAATCTCAATTGCAAAGCCAACTAGATTTCATCATGGCTTATATGCTCTTCCACTTGCTATCTGTAATCACAGTCATTGTGAAACTCAAAGCTAAGTCAAGAATTGTTGCCTTTTTATGGCTCCCTCTTTTATATATGTTGTGTTGGAGAGCGGTCGTTACCGCTTTTTTGTCATTATTTCTGGGCTTCACTCCATTAGCTAGTGAACAGGCCTTCTCTCATTGCTTTCCTTCAGTAAATACTGTAACATTCAGCTTCCTTTCAGGCTTGTGCTTTTAAAGAAAATCTTTGTACAACTAAAGATATGAAATTGCTAAATACAAGGCTGCATTCATTGTTCTCCCTTTTTAAAGGTTTAATCACACTCAATGGCTCTCTTGAAAACTTGAATTTTCCATGTTGATGGTTTTACCCCACTGAAAGAGTTTGCTAATATAGTTTTCAAGTGTTTTCTCCTTAAATGAGCTATTCAAGAAGTTTTGTGCAGAATAAGATTGAGGAAGGATGTATCCAGAAGCAATTATGAAAAGGGTCCAGGGCTATCTGTTTATCCATTGGCAGAGATTCATGAGCTCAGCAGCAGCCAGAAATCAAAAAGAGAAAATATAGTCCTGTCCAGCTTTGGAGGACACATCTTGAAATGTCTTATGTTCTTCCTTTTGGACCAGTCTCTGAGCAACTGTTGCTCCATCTTGAACCTTCCCAAAATGCAGCCCCTGATCGCCACATGATGAGCATTGACCATGGTGAGAACGGGGCTGAGTACATAGCCCAAAGAGGTGGTAACTTTGGTCTTGCGTGTCTCGTTCCAGCCACAACCACCACCACGTTCTCTGAGAGCACCTCTCTGAAGAGCTSGTAGCTGCAGCGCTGCCCGCTCAGGGCTGGCGTGATGTTGTTATAAAGAGGGGAAGCACACATCTTTACTAAAGATTTTTAACCTTTCTGTCTGTGACTGACCAGCCAAAAGTATACATCCATCCCTGCGAGACACAGACTGGACACTCGTGCGCTGTTTGACTTTGAAGTTTTGCCGTGGCTGTTTATCACGTCTAGGAATGAAGCCATGAGCCCTGTGAAAGCTCTGGAAACTTCCAAACACAGCAACCCATTTACTCAGTAGCACAAATTCCTTTGGTTTGCCCCATGTTTCTGTCTTGATAGTCAAAGCCATTCAGGGTATTGGACTTTGCTTCCTGAGATATCACGTCTCCTTCCACCAACATGACCTCCCATGACATTTGACAGGAACAATCTGGACTGTGAACCAACAGGGGAAGTTTGTGAGCTTATGCAATGAAATTCTCACAGCTCCTGGAGCAAGACTCCATTATTTGCTTTTATTCTTTCTGAGGGTCATTGATCTCAATATATTCAGAAATAAATGTGCACCTCTTTTGTGGCATACCTATTTTCCCCAAAAAGTTTAAAACAAACCTGGAGATTCCCAGTCCCATCCACTTACGCACAAAACCATAAACAGAACAAGAGCAAACCTTACGGGACATCTTAAAAACTGCAGGAGAAGTAGAGAGACAGAGAACAAAATAATCTCTGCTATTTTATTTATATGTCTAAATACTTGGCAGTCACTCAGCTACTTTGGTAATGGGGACCATATAAGTAGGTAGGTGCAGGTTTAGTGAGATGAAGATTATAAATTAAATGTAGTAGAGTAATACTTCATCTGTCTGTCTCAGGGCTGATACCAGAACATAAATCCTAAGATACTTTAGATTAGATAGATGTGATATGCCAATCTCCACTTAAATATTTTGGGTCTGCTCCCAATAAAGTTAATGGAAGTAGGATCAGCTCTTTATTGCTCCCATGCTATCAGTGAGTCTTCACTTCCCATCAAGCAATTCATGTTTTGCATTACATTGATACAAAAGCCTCACTCTGCTCGTCTCAAAGTCAGTGGGTTTCATTTTATCAGGGGGAGCCCCCTTAGGTTATTAGTGCTTTAAATTGAAGCTCCCAGGCTTGGTTCACGTGGTTCAGAGTCACTCGTCTGCATCGCGAGCGCTCTGTCCTTACCATAGCGTGTGCAAGAACACTTAGTTCTCAAGTGCTCTTCGGCTGGGGAGACCGAGGGACACAGACAACTTTACACCATCTTCCTACTCCCCTCCGCTGCAGTCCCAGGCTTGTCTGGAGCCCTTTCAGTTCCTGCTTGCACAAGGATTATCAACAGCAGCTTTGGGGCAGCTCTGCCTTGGGCCRGGCTGAAACCATCAGGGCATGCAGCATGCAGCAGCTGCGCTCACTGGGGCAGCAGGAGATGCACCAAGGACACTCGCCACCACCACCATTCACCACCAGTGAATTCGGAGACCCGCCAGTCATATCAGTCTGAATAGCAAACACTGCACACCCCTATATCGCTTCTGGATTTGTTACATAAAACCAAATAGCTAGGGAGCAGAGGCAGGATCAGGTGGCGTACCTAACCGGTTATTACGGAGCAYGGTTTCTGCATTTACGATGAACCGTTCCTGGAAGATTCTTACTCAAAATAATGGCAAACAGCAAATACAAACCAGCATTTTAATTGTACACTGTGTGAACAGGACAAAGGGAAACCCAAGCATTAAAGGCTTCATTACGTGCCACGTTCTGCTACATTTGCACATCACCTGGTGCCTGTAGTGGTCCTGTCTGGTCACCTGAGCTGCCCACAGAAGTCCCAGCACATTCTGAAGCACATGTCCCATTTCCACTTAAGCCGAGCACGTGCTTCAGGAGTACAATGATTTTAAGCACTTTGCTGAAGTCAGCTGCCGGAGTTGCGATGGAGAGGTAAGATAGCACTCAAGGTGAGTGACAAAACCCAGGGCTACGATGTTTTCCCTCACAGGGGGTTAACAGGCACAATACACTATCAGGTTTTTTATGACTGCACTAACACTTCCTGATTCATCTTGGAGTGGGCATCGTCAAACGGTGCTTTGTCTTCTGTTCTGGTCCTGGTTTTCTTGCAGGCACGGCACTGGAAAATACTCGGTCCTTTATCGCCTCAAACCCACCAGGAACGTCACACGAGGACGTCTTTAAAAGCCATGTGATGATCATTCAGTTTGTTTTCTTAAATACAGAGTGTCTCCAAAGTTACTGATTAATTTCAAGCAGTGCAAGGAGAACTATTGATTTCCCATGTCTGCTTCTGACCCTTTAAGATATAAAAATGCAAATATATTGGTTAAAGAGAATATTTATTTATTCCTTGTACCTGCTAACATGTGACTTCAACCCAAAACGCAGCTTTTGCTGGTTTTGCTTTGATAAACTCTAGCATGTTAGGTATTTCACTGAAACAATATGCTAACATACTCATTTCTAAGCCATGCCTCATATCAAACTCCCCCTTTCTGCTGTACGCTCCATGGCCCTCCAGCACTGCCAGAGCGCACACAGAGTGGTGGACCTGCAACTTTGCTGGCAATGTTTATTTTCAAAAGACAAATATTGTGCCAGCGTTAACTTCAATTAGGAGACTTATTTGACAATCTGACTACTCCATCTGATGCCTCAAGGGCAAATTTCAGCACTTTATGAAAGATGTTGGCCAAAGACTGATTTATATGAATAAAATACAGGGGAGAGAAGTTTTAATGAACATTTGAAAACAAAACTATCAAGAATTAATTGCAAATATTTACATGCAAGTAAAGGGTTTGTTTTATATCTGCGAAGGCTAGCGCATTCAGAAAGAAAGCTGCCACTCCATTCTTTAACTCACCCTGCTGTGTCTCCATATTACAAGCGTCTCAGGCGGGGTATAATCAATACCATAGGAGGTACAATGCGTAGCCACCACGGGGGGCCGATCCTGCAGCCCTAYGGCAAGGCATTCTGCCTGCCGGGTACCAGGCAGGGGGGCTTCAYCTCACCACATCTCCCTGGGTTCACTCCGGGTTTGACCGTTGTTATTCACATTTAATCATCTGATAAACTTATTTTGTATTGCGTTTTGATTGCTTAATGGTGCTTTACTTGCAAAATATTTCCAGAGCACTTAAAAGGCTCCTGCGTTGTTCCGCGAAAAGCTGCTCCCGTTGGAGAGAAGCTCACCTGCTGCAAAGAGCCTGCACAAGGCCTCGCATCACTCAGGAGCACAAATGGAGCTACATTTGACCCTCTTACAGCTCTTGTTCAGATAAAGCTCCAGACGACTTCAGTGGGAGGTTTGCCTGAGCGGAGACTGAGCTCTCTGCTCCTCACTGTTGTTACAAGGTCGCTGGGAAAGAAGTAGTGTCAGAGCACAAGGAAATATTTTCAAAATTGCTTCTACGGTCCTATTCAGGCACTAACAACCTGGCTCCTCGGGCACAGGTCTCCCTGCCCCTCTGGAAACCAGGAGCTGATATTTGACCCAACCGAGGCATCCGAGCTAGGGGAAATCCACAGAAGTGGAAGCGTTTCCAAGTTGAATCTGCAGTCCTGCGGCTGGAAGGAAGGGCGATGTGTTCAGCGCAGACTTGGAGATGGCACAGAGGGAAACCTGCACAGGGTGGTTGTGACTGCCTGCAGCTTCTGGTCTCACACCCCTTTGAAAGGTGTGCTCAGGTCATGCGTTGAGGTTCCCCGACATCACTGGCTCCAGGGCCTCTCTCTCCCAAAATCCATGGGCGTGGATGACACAGGCAGGAGCGCCGGTTTGTTTACCATGGAGAGAATCGCCCCCAACGCAGATAAAACAGAGACAAAGGTGACTTTGTAGCTCTACTCTGGGTGAAATTTCTTTTTTTTCCCCTCTCTCTCGCAGTGTCTGATGTGCCGCTGCTGAAAAGGTTTCTATTTTGATGAGGCCACAAAAGCTTGAATACTTTTCTGAACCAGTTTGGTAGTAACTGTGAGCTGGGAATTATTCTCACGAGAGTCCAGACCTGTGTAAATTAGTCAAAAGAGACATAACCTTGCTATGTAAGTCTTAATTATCATCTCTAGTACTTTATAGTAAAGATACGATCCCCTATAGCTCCTTTAAGGTCACGCAAATACCCTRGGCCTGATCCTTTGGTGGTGGGAGCCTGCACACTGGTTCTCAGGAAGTTTCTATTTGCATTTGACTCCATTCACCTGCCCTTATTTCACAGCCAAGCACACGAGCGTTTTTTTCTATAGACTTTAATTCAAAGGTCTCTCAAACTACAGCAGCTGGGAATGTTCTGTTGGAAGGACTTTCTGGGGGAAAAATATGCCTTTTATAAAATCAGGATTTCTTTTATGGGAAAATTTCAATTTTGCCAGAAATTTGTGATTTTCTATTAGGAAAAATCAAACCGATGGCTCCATGGCTGCTTGGCTGGAAGGCCCCTGTCGATTTTGTTGTCGTCTGCAGGGAGAGAGCAAAATTGACAATAGTCTTCCAGGCAGGCAGCTGGGGAGATGCAGCAGGTCTGGAAGAGGGAGGAGGGGAGGTTGAGTGCCCTGGCACTCTGCCGGCCCTGCAGCCCAGCTGCCTCCCCAGCAGCCAGGCTAGGGGAAGGCGAGGAGGAGGAGGAGGAGGAGGAGRAGGAGGAGGAGGAGGAGGAGAGGCGGGCGCGGGGCGGCCAGCCTGCAGCAGCCTGCCTACGAGGCTCCTGCCGCTCTCTCTTTTCGGCAGGCAGCTGGCAAGCCCCAAGAAATTCCAGTTTGCTTCCCCTGAAAGAGATTTTTGGGTTTTTTTCTGGAGAACATTTCCCAGGAAAAAAAATTAAGTTTAAAACCAAAATTAAAAATCTCACAATTTGAGGGSAGAAGGGAGAGGGATAATTTCAAAATGACCATTTTTTCATGGGAAGGAATTTCTGTGATTCAGCCAGCCCTACCTTACACCTGGTATTACACTGTTAGGAAAAAAAATCTATTCTTTTTTTCCATAATCCATACATTGTTAAAAAGTACAGTGCAGAAAATAAATGCACATGTGTGGAGAAGGCCAGCAAAAGAACATTAGTCACACTTAAGATGGGTTTGGAGAGGTACACAACGAGGGTAAATATCTCCTTTTGTGCCTCAAAGTGGCTGGCGAGACCGGCGATCCCACATCGAGCAGCAGCACAAAGTCATACCCCAAAGTCCCCACCAACTCTGTGCCTTTGCCCACAGTTAAGCAATAACTGGAGAAACAAATGCCAATCAAATCTTGTAAAACCAAAAAGTAAGCATAACTGGATTGACAAGCTTCAGTCTGATGCAATTTGAAATGGCTGACTAATAAATCCTAAAATTCAARGATTTTTATGGAATTGGTCATAGACCCTTAAGTACAAGGCAGTGAGTGTGTCTTGCTATAACATAGATCATAAACTAGATGCTGAGCTCATTGCAGGCTGTTTTGCAGGCTGTGAAGCCTCTTCCATTGTGTGTTTGTGTGTATTTCTCAACCTTTCTGCATGTGTTCAAGTTATCCTGTTTAATCCACACTGACGAACAGCAGTAGGAGCTGTAGCTATAATGACGGGAGGAAAACATATATTCACTTCCTGACTCTAAAAAGTATTTAGCCCCAGTAATGAGTTCTGGAGGGCGTCCTTTGACATTTCACACACAAACACACACAAAAGCGCTCTCGTTTGTTGCAGGACTCATTATTCTTATGATCCTAAGCAGATTTTTGTAAAGGAGAAAGACCAGGAGTCATGAAATCTTTGAATAATTACATTCAGCAAATCAGATAGATAGATAAAATATTTCAACAAGCACCTTGAAAGAAAAAAAAAGAAGTTAAATTATATTCCTCTACATTCCAGTAATCCATCCCTGATGTGATAGATACAGATAAAGATATAGATACTGTGCAGTGCATGATACCAGTATTGATGAAACACCAAAAGGTAATGGTATCAGTGCAGAGCAACATCAGCAGAGCAGAAAAGCAAATATGACTTTAATTGTAGGCTCTCTATTATTATTTTATAGTGTAGGCTTTTTGAATAATTTATTAATACTAACAACAAAGATAAGCGATTTGGAGGCTGCATATTTTTTATTTCTTAGGAGTTATTTTATTTGATAATGACATTAAATATTAGAAACTATAACAGCTGGTGTGTTTATCCTTACTTGAGTGTATTAACCTCTTTAGCCCTTTTTTCCAGAAGAAGGATTCAGCATTACAGATTTGACTGTCAGCTGCAGTGCCTGGCGGCCCGTTGGATTGGCACCCTGACAGAATCGAAAGTCCAGTGCTGCAAGTAAACATGGATGACATTGCAGATAGATAGAACTGGTTGACTTGAGGCACCTGCAGCTGTTTGCACCAGAATAAAAGCAAAGGTTGTGGTCACTGGAGTGGAAAAACACTGAATTTACCTCTAGTTATTTTGCCTGGGAATTTCCCCCCCCCCCCTTTTTTTTTTCATGGTTGTACATCTTGGAACCTTTCCACTAAAAGCACATTAGGCTGAAATACCTAAGTGAAAAAAATCCACCAGACACCAGAAGGTTTTATAACCTATTTCCCCCTCCTCTTTTTTCTTAAATTCATTGAACAGTTTCCCCACTAGTTTCTGCCTGGTAACARCTAGTGCTTTACTGGTGCGAATACTGGTTGCAGAGAAGGATGCAAACACTGAATAGCCAGAAACAATTCTCAGCAGCTGATTTTTCAAAAGTTGAATAGACAGAAACACTTCTTAGCAGCTGATTTATTTTTTTTTAAACACGGCATTCACAAGGACTGCCACAAGTGACAGGACAACAGCAACCCAACCCATTTTGTTCTGTAAAAAAGCTCTTGATCTCTTAAACGCTCCTGCTTCCCAGGATGGGTCCCCGAAGTCCTTGGAGATGAGGAAGACAGCACAGGAACTTAGGAGCTGGTCTYACTGGTATGTTGCGATCGATCAACACGGCAAACTCACAGCGAGAATATTCATTTCTGTAGCATGGAGGATCTTGGCATGCTTTACAAACAGCATTTAATTGCCATAATCCTCAGTAAAGGTATTATATCTGGTTCACCAGTAGATAAACTGACGCACGAAGAGCTTAGGGGACTTGCCCAAGGTCACACTCTGAGTCAGTGGTGAGCCGGTGACAAAGACGTGACKCCGGGCAGCCAGCGCTAGCGGCAGGGCGATGCTGTGCCTGCCTTCCCCGGCCCCCGCGGCATGGCCTCCCTCCTGGAGCGAAGATCAGCAGCTGGACGGACAAGCGAGCGGGAGAGGGGAAGGTAGATAGGTATGACAGAAATGAGGTGTTTGATGGCTGGGCTTTTCCCCTATGCCACCTGCATCCCTTTATAACATCAGGTCATTTGCATTTTTAAAGAAACTGTATTCTTTTTCATCATGGGCCACTGGTGAGCCTAACGCTATCTTTTGTGCGGCACCCCTGCTAACAGAGGTGGCGGAGTATCAATCACAGCTTTCCCTGGGGTCATACCTCACTATGCTGGCTCTTGATCAGAAAGAAGCAGATGGTTATTTACAAACAAAATAATCAAGACCTCAAGAAGGTTGGGTTTTTTCTCCCAAACACTCCTACAGATGAGGCCAAAATAAGGTGAAGTTGCTTGTGTCCCCTTCTGCCAGCTTTCAAGGGCACTGCCTGTCCTACCAGCACCTTTAAATGTGTTATCAGTTAAATTTGCCAAAGAAATGCGTGGCACCTGACGGAGTAGAGTTGCCTTAGATTATTCAGTGGCTTTCATAAGAATCTGGCACTTAAGCCACAATGTGAATTACTGCTAGATTATTGTGCAGGAATATTGTTATCTGTCATACACTACATGTTTCCAATCAGTTCTTTACAAGCAACGCACAGATTGCCTTTGAATCTTTTTCAGTAGCCATGGTCACCCTCCTTCTTTATTTAGTGTTAAGTGTTATTCATTTAGCAGTAAAAAATGAACAAAAGACAAGAAAGCAGGTGCTCTAAGTTTACTCTACAGCCAACTGTCAGGAAGACACACATTTTTTGCAGCGCATAAAGGGCATTTATTGAAAGTGTTTGGGAAAAAAATATGAAGCATACGTTCAATCAGTCTTTTCTGTAATCAATAAGGTTACTGAAGCAGAAAAAACTATAACGAGTTGTTGCAGAATTTGAATTCCCCTTTGCTTCCTTTTATATGTATTCAGGCAGAAAATCACCATGGAAAGTGAAAGTTGGGAAGCAAGGCCTAGCTATGACTCTTGGGTTGGGTTCATTTTGAATTTAYCAGGTAGCATTTGACCAACTGCTTGCTGAGTGTCAGGGGCAGGCACAAGCCTCTAGTACAGGTAGGATAAGTTACAGTTGCAGAGGTGCCATTTCCTTGCATTTCAGGTGGAGAAACCTCCCTGGTGAAATACGGCTGATCTTGCTTTCAGAAGATGCTCAGCCACAAYGGTGCGTCTCTCTGGGTTGACTGCAAATTTCTTCCCCCTCTCAGTATTCAGCATTTTCATCCAAGGCTCTAAGTGTCCCCAGCTCAAATGTAAAGAAAAGCAGAGCCCAGCACATAGACTAAAGATGTTATTCCAAAGGCATCTGGAGATTTGACCATAAAGCCCAAGGACCTTCAGGCTCTCCCCTCCTTCCCAGCATGTTGTGAGAGTTTTTTTAAAAGCACTGCCAAAGCATGTGAAAAAGGGAAGCGGAGGGTGTTGGGCCACCTACCCCAATGCTGGGATCTCTGCTTTGYGGAGTGGTAAGGCCCACAGCTTTGTCAGATTTCTGCTGGTTTCTACTTACACCTGARCATCAGGAGCTTCACGCCAATGGTTGTGTGGCCCGCAGGTTCCTRTGCTGCAGGTGGGGATGGGAACCTGCTAGCAGTCATGTGAATAGTGAAATATCTGATCCATGATCCTGAGACCTACATCTCAGAAAATCGTTGAAGGACGTACATCAAAATTTTTAGCAACGTAATCCTGTTCTCACAGCAAGGGACGTCACGGAGGACGCATGGATTTAAGGCACACACTAGCTAAAATTGTTTTGGTCTCTCAAATCACTTCCTTCAGGAATCACCCAACRTGATATCACTTGTTCAGTTTGCTCTTAAGTTTATTTTGCCTATTTATTTTTCATGTGCTTTTTCTTACTTACATGCCTGAATATCCCTGTTACTTCCCAGAATACTCATTTTTCCCTACAGTGTTCATCTTTTTAAATTTTTTCCAAATGTTCATCCAAAGGTTATGAGTTTTAGTTTTAAAATGTCATGGTACTTCATGGGCTTGTACCTTATGTGTTTCCTAGTCTGGCATTCTGCTAGCTCTTTGGCTCAATGATTCTCCAGTCCCACTGAGAAACTGTGGAACAACTATTTTTGTAAGAATATATTATATTTATACTATATCGAGAARATGTTCTGATCTCAGCTTACAGTGCATCTTGGGAAAGATAGGCAGAAACCTGGCCCACGTAAAAGAATAAGAAATTAAGGTATCTGAATTACAATTTCTACCAGCCAACATTGTGGCTTTTAAAATACAYGCTCCTGATAATCTTCAGTTTAAAACAAAAAACATTTCACTCATGTGTTCACACATATTTAAACAGAAAACTTGGAAAATTCCACAGTAGATAATCTTCATGAAGCGTAAAAACCAATTGGTCACCCAAAACAATGTAAATGGAAACTTTGTGTCCAGCTCTAGACATCGTTCAACCTCTCTCTTTGAATGCTCCTGAAGTGTACTATCTTTGTCAACACACTGTCCTTTGGCGATGGGGATTTAGACTTTAATCTAGATGATCAAGTCAAAGTCAGACTGAACAAAACTCTCTCTGAATGGCTCTAATCCTTCCCTGTTTCTCTTCCTTTTTTTTTCTTCATCTTTTTTTTTTCCTCTCTCTTTCTTTCTTCTTTTTTTTTTTTTCCTTTTTTTTTTTTTTATCCAGACAGTCACAGAATTGAGACAGGGAAAATACAGCACATTGCCAAAATCACATAAATTTTAATGGCTTTCCTGTTCACTTAACCCCACATCAACAGTGTGACCTTGCTAGCCTGAACCATGAACCACCAGGGTGTGGAGGCCAAGAGCAGGGTGGATCTGGCCTTGCTCCAGCGCCTATTGCACGAAGGAAACCATTGGACATTTTGTGGGATATTTTTGAAAACACTGGGTGTCGTTTTCAAGACACTTGTGCCCTAATTATATGGAAGCTGGCAATAGATTTGGTAACCAGTCAGCACCCACCTCCAAAAAGACAATTAGTTCTTGGGCAGTGAATGTTACTCGAGCTCTATCTACTCTAATYGTCTATGTTTCTTCAGCGTACCCTAAATTTTTATATGGCCTTCGTTTCCAGGATATTTAYGCACCTCAAAGTCCTTAACATGTTTGTCCTGCAAGGTAGGGAATTCTAATTATTGTTAGCAGGAAGGAAATTTAGGAACTGTGAAAGACTAAAGGAAAAAAACTTTAAAGGTGTTCTAGCATCGCAAGACAGAGGCACGTATTGTTAGTCCAGAAAGGACAAAAGCAATGATCTTCTCTGACCTCTTGTACAACAAAGGCCACTTAACTTCCCCAAATCAGTGCATTTTAAGTAGAGCAAATCTTGTAGAAAAACATTCCATCTTGATTTTAAAATTTCCACTGGTGTAGAAAGTGACACAACCCTTG
Organism: Oceanodroma leucorhoa; assembly: GCA_030449065.1. Taxonomy (NCBI): domain Eukaryota; kingdom Metazoa; phylum Chordata; class Aves; order Procellariiformes; genus Oceanodroma; species Oceanodroma leucorhoa. The sequence goes on along the minus strand of JASVER010000006.1, from coordinate 20,149,153 downwards.
GTAATTTGCTCCAAAGGTTAATTACGCTCCCTGAGAAAAACATGCACCTGATTTTTAATCTGAATTTGTCCCTATAAAACTTCCAACCTTCAGAGCCTGTTATTTAACAGACTGAAGACCCTTCATTTTAAAAATTACATTCCCCATGGAGGCAATTACTGTGGGATTATCTCATTTAACTTTAGCCACGCAAAAATGAAGCATCTTGTCTCAGCCAGTGTTTGGGGATCCTTCTGTAATCAACTGAGAGAAACAGCCACTACCAGAAGGCAGTTCATTGCAGCTATCTCCRTGTGGGATTAATTGCCCACTGGAGATATCTAACTTCTGCACTGACTGAATAAGGGTGACAAACCAGTGACTAGACCATATTCCCATCTTTTAGATGGGGAAAGTTGGTCAAAACAAATCCCATAATTTTGGATTGTGATCAGCTCACCTCATTAGTCCTCTATTTCTGGGGGAAACATTGAATCCATTGAGCTCTTCATGACAAATCACCTCTTCCAGTTCCTTGCATGCTCTTGGGTGTCTTCTCCCAGTGCTCCTCAGCTTACCAACATCCCTCTTGAGCTGGGATTCAGAATAGGACCCCGTACTCCCAAAGGGGTGGTATTGATGCCAATGTCAGTGGTAATATAAACCCACCCTGTTCAGACCTGACATTCCCTGCTGCACATTCAGTGATGACCCTTTTTAGGCACCACACTGCACTGGAAGTTCTGTTTTGCTGATTATCCACCTGTAGTGAGTTCTAAGTCTTTTTAAAAGGCACACATATTACAGGAAAGGTCCTGTAAGGCCAACTTTTGCTGTTTCTAGACAGAAAACATYAGACTTTGGCCAAAACATCTAGCTTGTTCCTTATCAGCAACACATTCACTTTATTATTGTCTACTCTCCTAGTGTTTGTGTGGTCTCTAAGWATAATCTATAGTGACTACTTTTTTTTTCTTTCAGGACATGGTTAGAAAAGTTAAACAGCTTTGGATACAGAACCATTCTCTGCAGGACTCCAATGGGAAACACCTGCTCAATGAATTTTCCCCATTTACAATTACATATTGAGATGTACCAATTAGCTACTTTTTTAATTCATTTGRTGTTTGCTGCAATGATTTTGTAGCATTCTCCTTTCTTAATCAAAATTCCAGGTGGTACCAAGTCAAATGCCTTACAGAAATCTAAGTACATCAGTGCTATTACCTTTCTCAACCAAGCTTGTAATCTCATAAAAACGATATCAAGCCAGTTTGACAAGATCTATTTTCCATAAACCCATGTTGAAAGGCATTAATTATATTACCTTCCTTTAATTCCTTATTAATCAAGTCTCATATCAGCTGTTCCAGTATTTTGCCTAGGATCAATGTCAGGTTGACAGGCCTGTAATTACTCAAGTCATCCCRTTTAACCTTTTTAAATGTTGGCTCTATATAAGCTTTCTTCTAGCCTTCTGGAACCTCCCCAGGACACCAAGATTTGTTGAAAATCATCATTAATGGTTCTGAGAGCTCCTTTGCTAGTTCTTTTAAAATCCTTGGTTAGCTTCTGTAGCCTCTGTTATGACCATACGTCATTATTGTTGCAAAAAGGTCTGGAAGCTCCACTAGACACTTACTGCATCTTCCAGTACCCAAATACCTATGCAAGTCTGGCTGGCAGTGAGCTGCTTAAAGAAAGGAAAAGAGAGAAATATGAACTAATTTTTCCCACTCTCTGCCCCTGGTCACTTTAAATATCATTTATTCACATGAGAGCATATAAATTCACATGAACGCTTGCCACATAGCCCTGCCTTGAATAAAGCGATCATATGATGCCACCTCAGTCTCACAAATAGTGGCAGTCACTTCCAAGGAGTGTCACAAATTTCTTCCAAGCAGCATGCCTAGTACTGTAGCACAAGCCTGGTCTTACACTCTCTGCAGCATCCAAACCCTGATGTTCCGGACCTTTTGCCCTTTGAAGGCACAGAGGTTTCCCTCTATGTGCATCATGGCACAGCTGAGCCTAATTCGGGCTACAGATGTACCCCAGTAATCTGACTAGTTCAATGAAGTTTGAAAATACACAATTTTGRTAATTTCTACATGAAAGAAAAGAGACTGGCTTGTGTATATATAAAGTACTGCCTCAGAGAACAGCAAATATCAGGAAATCAAAGAATTTTCACATGGGCCATTACTTTTAATACTGAAATATTCCAAATATTCAGTTGTAGGATATGTTTCCAAAACACTACAACTTACAAATGGGACACTGCAACATTATCAGTGGTGGCTACCGCATTATTCTGATAAGGGAATTGGTGCTTTGGTGTGACTCTTATGAAAATACCACAGCAGAAGTGCATCTTGTTGCAATTTTTAAATGTCCTTGTTTAAGTCCAGTTTTTCTACTAAGAACTTGCTTTGCGGATACCCAGCTAGATCACCTTCTGACAGACTGAAGAGCAGGTATTTCTGTGTTCCCACTCCCTATGAACTAGCGGCCTCTGTGTGGCAGACAGAAGGGGTGTTTTTAATTCTAAGTGTGCATGCCTAATTTAACTTTGCCGGTAATTTAGCTAAGTTGTGCACTGAGATTTTTTGTGAACAAGTAATAAAATGCATGGACAATTTTCCACATAAACATTTTCTGAGTTACTTGCATACCATCTGAATTCTCTACGTGTTCCTTCTAACAGATGAAGCCCCCAAAGTTTTTGTTTCTGTTGGTTTTGGTATTTTGTTCAGGTATCCTTGAGATTAGTTAATGAATTAATTATTTTCTAAATTACCCTGTGCCAATACAGCTCATAGTCAGGAAGCMTGAAGGTAGGGTTGTTTGAAAAGCTGACTGAAATAAGCAGAGCTATTTCAGCTGTGTGTGTATATACACAAACATATACATAGATAGATACAGATTACAGATAGATATAAATAGATTGATCTATCTATAAATATATATATATATCTCTGTGCAGAATATGTCAGCTGCTAGTATTATTATTTGGATAAAGAAAATCACCCCAAATTTAGAAGGGTAGAACTACCATAAAAATTAACAAATCTTTAAACTGATGAATATTTTAAAATTAAATTTTACTAGGTGGAACATTTTTTGAATGGTAAAGGTGTTTTAAGTGAAAGAGAATGACACTAAAAGTATTGTACTGTTAAAGAAAAAAAAAAAAAGAGGCATCGTCTTAGCTAGTGTCACAGACCTGGTTGCCTCACTGAAAAAGATGCAGCAGAAAGCAYCATTACCAAGAATGGAAACAAAAGTGATTTGATGCACAGGCCATCTTCCTTCCGTACTGCAGGTTAGTTCACATGAAGCTGAGCAGAAGTGTTTGCATTAATGAATAATCTACACGGGATAAATCTGAGGCTCCTAAATAAACTAAAGCAGTAAAATTAAAAGTGCAAATTTTTTACGTATCATATATTTAACTTGTGGAAYAGTCACTGTTTGAGGATGTTATTGAGAAAAATAACCGAGATGGCTAAATATTTGAGATGGCTAAAAAAGCAGAAATGGGAGTAATAATGACATGAGCTGAATTACCACCAGCAATTACAAAAACCTATATGAATATCTAAATATTGTAAAYTAGAGATTTTTTTCCTTGGTATCCATATTTGGCAGTTTACTTTTTTTCCACAGCTGTTTGTACCATCGTTGGAGGCAAAATATCTAACTAAACTGTGGAGTCATCAGAATTATTTCCTATGGGATAAATTTCCACTGTTTACCCAGGACCACATTGCTAGAAGTATACAGTTACTTCACACATACATACCTGTTAGCCAAGGCACAGCTATGCAGTAATAATGCTCCCCTTACTGAAAGAGCATTGTTAATACCATTGGAGCAATCAGCTCCAGGGAGCAGCTCTGCCTGGGAAGCAGTTGGTACCCTGAGCTAAACCAGACAGCACTTCAACGTCGGCACTTTCTTGTTTACAAACTGCATTAGTCACAAATAAAAGTTGCCTTTCCGAAAGCTTYGTTTTGGCAATTCACACACGTGGAATAACAGTTGCGAATCATAAATGTCATACCTTTGTCGCCAGGATTTGAAGAAACCTGCAGGGTTCCTGTTTGGATGCAAATCCCCGTAGTCGCGCCTCCTGCGATTCACATCAAAAAAACTTTGAAAAACGGTTTTGATTTTGGCAGCTGCTGTCAAGTCAAAACTTTCTTTCAACTCTCGYCATCCCATTTTGGGGAAGGCTCTGCTTCTTCTGCACAGAGGCCTTGGCTTCCATCCTCCTGCACCCCCATCTTCGAAACCTAACAGGTAAATTGAAAGTTAGTGATAAGTGTTTTTTCCAAGGCGAGCAGGTCCCTTTATTGATTTCCAGTAACTGTTAGTACCTTGTGACATACTGACAAAGTTTGCCTTTTCCCACAAATGCCTCAGAATAATGAGATATGTCAAACCAAACTGCATTTGCCTTTTGTCAAGTGCAAACTTTTTTTTTTTAATGTTTAATGTGTTTTAGGGCTCATGGGAAGAGCCATGTTGGCAGCCCAGGTGAGTGAAGTTTTCCTCAGCTCCACAAACCCGCTACACTCAGACTGCTGCCAAAAGGAGCTCCTCCATGTGGTCCCCATACCCGCCCCCGGCGTGCTGGGGAGAGCAGGGACTGGCAGATCACCACKGCAGACCAAATCACGCGTGTTCTTCCAGACAGGGCAATTAACAGYGTAGGTCTAGGACGGAGTCTGATGAGCAAAATCCCACAGGGAGCTGTGCGGGGCATTCCCCTGCAGAGGCCGGGTGCTGCCACCTAGCACGACACCACGCATACCCCCCGGGACGCAGGCAGAAGGAACTGGGTGAACCATCGTTGCCTCGATGGGAATCTCAAAGAAACTAGTGCTGGGGAAATTGAGTAAGGCACGGGAGTTTCCGTAAAAGACCCCCCCAGCCCCAAAATCCCCACYTCTCTGCAGGTTGTATATTCCTCCTCCCAAAGAAAACAAAATGTTAAAGGAAACAAGTTGACTTCAAGTTTCYTCCTCTGCTATTTTCCTTCTGTCCTTCAGGCTGGCACTGCTCAGCCTCCGCATTCAAGCACTACGCGTTTCCTCTAGAGCACATTTAAGGAGCACAGACACGACCATTTAAGTGCACACTTTACTTATCTATCCTTAAGAACACAAAATAGACCCAGAAAAAAAAGACGGTGTCTATATGCTCATTAAAACACTTTCAGCCCAGGGCAAGGATTTGATCAAAAGGATTCCTGCCAATGGAAGGGCATGCTGGAGCCATTGTAAGAAGTTGTGTGCGAGYCTCTGCCTTCCTTTCCTTTTCTTTCTTGTGCCCTGTCCCTTCCACTGCCACCTCCAATCTCTTTTCTTCCAGCTGGGGGAATAGAAGAGATTTTACTTCCTTGATGACAATTGTGTCCTTTGAGCAGCCAAAGCAAAAGGCACTTTGAGTTCAAATGAGACTGTGACTTAAACCAATATTAGCCAAGACCAACACATGTTTATTGTAATATAAGTAACCTTCATTCTGATCAGCAGGTTTTCCTCACCCCACTGCAGTTTTACTCATTGCCTCTTTCATTTTTCCAAAATGAATAAATGAAATGGCTGCACATTTTTATTCACAGCAGTGGGTTTCAGAACTTCAAATCAGAGAGGCGTTTTGATTTTAGAAATAAACTCCAGAGGAAACAGTTTCAACCAGAACTTTCATATATTTTTTTTACCAGTTTAAGGTAACATCAAAACTCACCTTTCCAAAAAAATGAAACCTCACAGCATTCTTTTAATCCAAATTAAATAAAATGTCATCCCTGTGTCCTCTTCCTTCATATTTAGAGGGAAAGAAAACTATCCTGCCCATACTTTAATGGTTTTGTCTGCAAATCCTAAATGCTCCACTGCTGCAAATTTCAAATGATCTTATACAGCCAAAGTCTCTTTGGTGTCAGCAGCCGCCCAGGTAGCAACACAACCACGAGAACGCTGCTGATCAGAACAATGAATGCCTGATCTACAGATGTCATATCAAGGTAGAAATCTTGATGAGCATTGTAGTGACATTACAAAGTGGATTACACATGCTGTATCTGGGTCAGAGGAGTTATTTCAGTAAGGTCAACAAAGTACTTCTGACCAAACTTATTTTTCTACATTTAGAGAGATACGCTTTTGTTTGTTACTTCACGTTGCATCTAATAACAATATTCTCTCWGTACTCCTGTATCAGTTTGCAAGCAAAGTTAAAAGGAAGGCAAAATAACCCCATGCCTGGGGTTATGCAATTTCAGAGACGGGTTCCAGCTCCCTGCTCTACTTTCCTTCGTGACCGGGGGCCCCGTTGCTGCCACCCAGGCTCTCATTTAAGTGTTTAACATCACTTCAGAGAAGTTTTTGATCTACGTGCTCAAAGTGTCTGTCCCTCAGTCTCTCCCTGTCTTCATTTTCCACCCAGTGAGAGGATACAATTAGGACTTTCTTGCTTTCCAGGTGTGTTGGGTGTCAAGGAAACAAATATAGCAAGGTTATAAGACACTCCAGCCCAGGGGTAGTGCAAGTAACAAAACACTTAATTTTGGATGTGTGGGTCTCTATATGGCAAAGATGTCACTGTACAGCACAAAATATGCCTCACCGTCAACCATCTTTCCCAGAAATGGACAACARGCCAAAGGCTAAGGTACCTTATCTACATGGCAGACAGGAGATAAAGTTGCCGTATGCAGGGAATGTGTCATTTCAAAGCTTTTGGCTTACAGTACTGCGAGTGGGAGGTAGGGATACTTGTGAGATTATTTTTTTTTTCTGTATCAACTTCTTTTCTTGTTTTAATTTTGAACTATTTTTTTCTCCCACAAAATTTAATGCAAACCAAATGTAGCTCTTGACACCTGATATCTTGTGTTTCCAAATGTAATATGCTCCCCGGGATSCTGACAGCCACAAACGACATCGGAAAGGCTGCCCATCCCCACCAGCTGTGCTGGGGCTCCCAATGCCAGCAGCTCTGCAGCACCCACCATGCACCCCAAGCCTCCTGGCTCCCCAGCCCTCCTGCAGAGGAGGGCCTGGATCTTCTGCCTTGCCCCTGGTATTGTTTGGGCAAAATGAGCTGTGCATGCTAAAAATATTGCAACAAGGTCGCCAGAGAGCAATACCCTTGTGTTGGAAAGGAAGCTCTACAAGGCATGCTTGAGCCCCCTTAGTCCTTACCCAAACCACAAGCTAGGGATGTAACTTAGGGATCCACTAGGAATCATACCAGATAATCCAGTGGCTCTCCTTCCACCATTCAGGGCTTTGAAACTTATTCCCAGTTTCAAATTCTGGGAGAAAGGATTTGAAGTATTACTTATAGTGAGCTCAGATATATTTACTTTCATACAGGTCCTCTGCACCACAATAGCTAGCCTAAAACAGCAGAGGCAGGTCTTAAACTGAAGCATTGATGTCAGCTCTGAATACTTTAAAAGTAGATATATGTCTACATATATAAATATTGAGAAAAAGTGTTTCACTTATCCAACCTAATTGTCAACCTAATCCAATTCTGTTATTTCTATTTTTTTTTAAAGGAAAAAAAAATTAGAGGGTTACTTATAGCCACTTAAAGCATTGGGAATCCTAACACCACAAATCTGCACATTTCCGTAAGAGCCAAAAATGGAAACCAGACCTGGAACTGAAAGCTGTAATTATCAAGACTAACCTTTCCTGACTGAGAAATGCAGAATTATAAAAAATAAACCATCAAGTTAAGAAAAAACTGTTCAAGAGCTTAAATAATTGAAAACAAGCAAAATAGTTTATTTTTCCAGTTGCTATCCTACATATCAAAACCTGTGAAATCTTATGGTGGTAGTAAGAAGCCTACGCAATATTTATTTCTCTGTGACAACAGTATACTTCATTCCAGAGCAGTGGTACATGTATCAGATATATCTGACTCCTGATGGTATGATCCAACACCCAAGGAGGACAACTAAGATTATCCCATTGACTTCTATAGGCATTCCTCCAAGCTAATATCCTCCTGGTGCTGCATTACTTTCTTTAATGGATAATTCTGAGCTCACACCTGTGTTTTAAAACATTGCTGGTGGTACATAAAGGATGAGTGTATTTGCTTTTATTACAGTGTATGGTTCATATTCTATCAGTATGCCATAATCCAAGGTTTAAGTTTGAAGTTAAATAATCAACCTATTTAAGGAGGGAAAATAAAGCCACCACCCCTATGTTTTAATAAAGCTTTACCACATATATAAATAATGGGCACAATTTGTTTCCATTAGGAAGATAAGCTTTCTTCAAAGCAGTTCACCGTTTAAGGCTTTAAATTTTGCCAGCACTTGCACAAGGTTGCAACAAACCTTGACTTATTTACAGAGAGATGTCGAGTGGAGATAAAACCACTTAATAATCCACCAGTTCTTGCTAAATAYATTTTCCTTCCATGCCCTCTCTGAAAGCAGGTAGGACAGCACTCTTCTTTGGCATGTTCTTAAATTACTTGGATATCCTTTTATTTTCCTGAAAGCTCTTTGAACTAAAGGTTTTGCAGAACAGCTTAATTAATGGGGCTTATGGCTTTTCAGAACAAAATAATCCTGAAAGTGTTTAGGGTTAAAAACAACAAAAGAACCGCCTTCGGCAYTCATTTGAAAATAATTTTACAGTAACAATAGAAGAGGAAACAACAACAGCAYAAACAAACCAAAAGTTTGGTTTGCTTTGGTTTGGTGCCTCATTCAAGAAAGGTGGCCTCATTCAAGACCAGGTGGCCTCTGTGACAGAAACCATCAACTTCCAATTTTTTTGAACTTTTGTCAGACTTGCAGCAACAACAACAGCAAACAACTGCCCCAAATGTCCCAAATGTTGAGGAGGAAATACTCCCATCAACAGAAACATCTGACTTCTGCTCGTCTGAGAGCATTCGAGCTTCTCTCTCTGTTTGTTCACAAGGACTCCGCTTGAGCGGACACCCGCTCACAGCAAGGGTTGACTTAGTAAAACTGGTATGTTGCCATAGGGACCCTGATATATTTATCAGAATTTCCCCTCCCTTTGTGTTCGGTTGTTCCTTGAATGGCATAAGGTTGTTTGGGGTTTTTTTGGGTTTTGKTTTGGTTTGGTTTTTTTTTAAATAAAGTCCAGTGTTAATTTCTTCTTATCATTGCATTTGGTACAGTTCTCAGGCAACCTTGCAGTATCTCTCTCTGCTTTCCTTTGAAAAATACAATTAAAACCTGTTTTTTGAGCCCTGTTGCAGACCCTTGGAAGTCAAAGGCAAGTCTCCGTGTGCCTCTGTCAAGCCYTTGTTCCAGCACCCGCTACCCCCTTCCCAGTCCCAGTTGCACATCATCAGCTATGGTTTTACTATTTCGGTTGTGCCACACTTTCATCATAAATACCTCTTTCACTCTGCACCTGAACCCTGCCCTGAGGAAAACGCTGCTGCCCAGGAAGCAAGAGAAGGTCTGCCTCCACCTCCCTCATTTCTTCATCTCCTCTCCCTGTAGGATTGGTGGTAGTAACCTCCTACAGAGACATGTGGGAGGTAAAATGGTGACTGTGGCTACTCCAGCTCTACGGAGGGACTGGAAGTTAAGAAGCGAGGGAGAGTTTTGACTTGGTACAACTTCAGGACTCCCAGCTGGAACAAGGTGTGCATTCCCCATGTGTGACTGGTGGCGACCGCAGAAGGTGAGACATGGCTCCGAACCCGAAGGAGTTTGTACCTCTTTATTAACCCCGCAGGAAAGGAGGTGAGCACCTGGAGCATTAGTCATCACACATCTTACATTAGATTCCTCCCCCCAGTTACTGCCTTGGTCGTTTCCCTGGGGAAGTGCGTCTCTCTCCCCACGTGAAGTGAAGCTGACCATGATGAGCCCTTTTTTTTCCCCTCCAAGCTGCTAGCAGTGCAAAGAAAGCAATCAGCAGGGTCTGTTTGCAGACACGGTTTGAGAAAATCCCCCTCTCCCCCTCCCGCAGGCTTCGCACACACAAGTGCCGCACGGGAAACAACAAACACAGCATTAGTCATTTCCTCCGCGCTGCCAGCTGCTGAGGGTTTGCATAAGAAGAACCCTTGGACTTCAGATTGTTTCTTAAAACACCTCTCGCCCCAAATCTTTCAGCAAACAGATGCTGGACCGGTGCCTGTGAGGCCAGTTGAGTGCTGTTTCCTGGCGTGCCCTGCCACCTTCCCCACCATCATCAGCCCTGCACGCTCACACTGCTCACCCCGCCAGCATACGACACACCTACCGTCTGGTAGGGGCTGTATTTTTGAAGCCTTCTGCCTATACTTCAGTTGCACAGATCCAGGGCAGAAGCTCAGGCTTAGCTGCTTCTATTGTAACTAATACTTAGGTGATGATGGCATCTAAAAATTTACGGATCAGGGCCTGGGTGACACTGTAGGGCTGAGTGACAAAGGAGACAGCATTTGGCCCCAGAAAACAGACAGTCAACAAGTCAGTCAGGAAACAACTCGTGTGAAAGAAAAACGTGTGGAATGAGCCAATAACTAAGAGAATAGATTGAACAAAAAAGCCAAAGCCTCATCCTTGGAAATAAGATTGTAATCTTGATGTGACCCTTGCTTCGGAATCAGAGGGTGAAAGCACCATGACCATTACACGTCGCCTGCTCTGAAGCACTTCATCTTGTCTCTCATTTGTTACGGCCTGAACCTGTTTCCTCAAGCCTTCCTTCGCCCTTCTCAGAGAAACATATGCCTGGAACTGGCTTCTCCGATGGAAAAGCCCACACCCTGATCCAAGTAATTAGTTCGCAATAGCTCTTATTCCTTGAGGAGATCATCATCACGTCCGAAGCTTGTTGCCTCCATTATCTCTTCACACCCAGGTGGAACATCTCCCCCAGGCAGGTGGGAGGATGGCAACATGTCCTGCTTCAGTGCCCGCTTGCAAGCCTCTCCCCACTGTTTCCCTGTAGCATTTCCCCACCGTGGAGTGGTAAGAGCCAAGGTGGAGGCCCCAGGAGGCAGGACAGGGTGGGTGATCTCCTGGGCCTGTTGGCTGGCCCTTGCTGGGAAGATCAGCCCATGGGCACAGGCTGTTGGAGAGCACCACAGAGTTTCAAACAAAACAAAAATAAAACAGAGCTTCTGTGGCTGACACAGCCACTCTGCCCTCTCCACACACCCTACTCTACTGGAGGCCTTTACTTTCTGCCTTGCTCTGTTGGTCCACGGAAGCTTTACTCTTTTATCTTTTTGTTTTGTTTTCACTTCCTGGTGAGTTTATGACTGGGGTTGTGTACAACTCCCAAGCATCATGCTCATTTAGTTTAGCCTAAAAATGCATGTTTCCTCTCTGTCACCACTTCATCCCTATTTGACCGCATTTCCCATTTCTCACTTCCACCAAAACAGTTTATGTAGTAAATTGCCAAATCTGCATTACTTATCTTTACAAGAAAGACATGTCTTGCTTCACTCCTAATTATAAATCAGATACTTTTTGAAAAATGTGTTCTGACATGGGGCAAGCTGGTGGGAGCTTTCTCATTTTCTTTACTAATTCTTTTTCTCCCCCCTCTCCCCRGCATTGCAATCCCAGGAAATTATTTTCTGCCTCTGTATCTGTTCCCCATCCTCCTATGCAAGCACACCGAGGCAGTGAATCCATCAATGTTTCTGGCTACGTCTACCTGTGCTGTCAATAAATCATGTTCACCACATCTCCTTCACTGACCCCCTGTTCCTTACATACTTGAATACTTTCTTATTATTTATGTTAACCTCCTCTGCAATCTTACTGCATTTTTTACCTGTTCTTGCCTTGTCATTGTTTTACTGTCTCATTTTGCAGTCATGCTCAGAACCTCTTTTTAATATCTCATATGCAGCACTTCTTACATATTTGTTATACATTTGTTCATTAATCATTGGTCTTGGAGGAAAAATTATCTTCTTCACTTGTTTCCCTTTTGGAGCTAAATCACCGATCTCTCCATCTTTGCTTCCCTTTAAAATACTCTATCAATGTTAATACCGAAATACAATTTTCCACTGAACTCAAGCTGACCATGGGCTTATAGTCCTCAACCCAGAGAAAATTAGCTTGTCAGGAGCAAAAGAAATTAAAATAAAGAATTAAGGTACACAAATATGGGTTTCCATGCTGAAAAAATGTCTGCCAGGCTCCTATATTCTGTGGGTACTGCCCCAGGACAATTTTCTAGGTCTAACATAATTAACTCTATTTCTAGGCTTTACAGTCTAACTTTTTTTTTTACTTTGGGGTTTGGTGTCTGCATTATATGTCCTCATTGTTGTCCCTTCCCTACCTCCTCATCTCTTCATACAAGTGGAAAGAGTAGGTAGAATTTGGCACACAAGTAGAGATAGAGACACAAGGAAATCATAGAATCATTAAGGTTGGAAAAGACCTTTACCTTTAAGATCATCAAGTCCAACCATCAACCCAGTACCCATGCCCACTAAACCATGTCCCGAAGCGCCAAATCTACACGTTTTTTGAACRCCTCCAGGGATGGTGACTCCACCACTTCCTTGGGCAGCCTGTTCCAATGCCTGACTACCCTTTCGGTGAAGAAATTTTTCCTAATATCCAATCTAAACCTCCCCTGGCGCAACTTGAGGCCA
>JASVER010000006.1:20081331-20136083 GCA_030449065.1 Oceanodroma leucorhoa | reverse complement strand
CCGGGCAGCTTTCCAGCCACTCTTTCCCAAGCCTGTAGCGTTGCCTGGGGTTGTTGTGACCAAAGTGCAGGACCCGGCACTTGGCCTTGTTGAACCTCATGCAATTGGCCTCGGCCCATTGGTCCAGCCTGTCCAGATCCCTCTGCAGAGCCTTCCTACCCTCAGGCAGATCAACAGTGCCGCCCAGCTTGGTGTCGTCTGCAAACTTACTGAGGGTGCACGGGTAAGCTACCTCCTGATATTCAGACGTAGGATTCTGTTGGTGTATTATAACTAGAGTGCCTAATACATCAGAAGAAAGGCTATTTTCACAGTATTCACGCCAAATTTGCAGATGCTAGTCTTTGTAACCACCCATGCTGCTGAAGGCTAATGAGAACTAAACGCATATTCCAAAGCGTGAGGAGTATCCTAAATATAACTCCTCTGACAACATTATATACTGATGTGTCTTTCAATACCCACGGAAAACAGCAGCTGCTCAAGCTAATTCTGCTTATGTGTGAACAAACTTTCCGTTCTGTATTTTCTAATTCTCTTACTCTGATATCTTGTGAATCTGGTAAATAGTCTTTGACTTGGTTGCAAGCACAGTTGCATTAAGAACCACTAATGTAAGTAGGATTTTCTCTGTGTAGACCAAGATACACCATCAGCTACTGACACATTTTCAAGAACTATTGCACACTCTTGGCAATACTTGATCAGAAAGCAATGGATAATTTTATGTTGTATGTTCGTATGYATGTATGTCTTAGGACACTCTCTCTTTTGCTAGATCTTCCTTCATATTTATCAATGAGCAGCAAAAGGGGACAAATTTGCAAGCAAATGGTTTCTTACTAGAATTAGAATCATAGAATCATAGAATCATTAAGGTTGGAAAAGGCCTCTAAGATCATCGAGTCCAACCATCAACCCAGTACCCATGCCCACTAAACCATGTTCCGAAGCACCTCATCCACACGTTTTTTGAACACCTCCAGGGATGGTGACTCCACCACTTCCCTGGGCAGCCTGTTAATTCACTGGGAACGATTCAATTGAATGATCTAGTTGGAACAATGCCTTTCGTCAACACTGACACTCTTCATTGATAGGTACTGAAACAGAGTGCAAGGGAACAGCCCTATCCCAGACACCAGAAGCCCAGTGGATATGGCAGTAATGAAGGAAGTAGGAGACACCAGTCTGAGTCCCTGCTTTGCCTAATATAATCAGGGACTTGGCAGCCTACAACCTAAACAGTTGCCCTGTTATTGCAGGCTGAGTGTAAGCTTCATCTGGCCCCTTATAGATACCTTCAATACAGGCTTCTACATCTGAGCTCACCACCCATACTGCCTTATGGCTGCTGGAGAGAAGCAGGAATTTTTAGCACACGTTATTTAATGCTAAGTATGACTATTGTTCTCCATCAGCTATAAGTGGAGCCAGAGGGAGTGAATCAGATGAAGAGGTCTACCCCGCACACCCTGCAGCTGAGGAAAAACCACGCCACTGACCACTCAATCAACTCTACAAAATTAAACAGTTTGAGAAGGAAAGGTAGATAAGCTCATTTCACCACCTATACGTATGGTCACCTGCCTGGGCCAGTGGCTGCCTTTTCCAGGTGCTTGCTGCTGCAGTCCTCCAACGTCATCTGCCCTTCTCTGTTGCATGTAGGCCACTTTCACATTGAGAATTTTCTGGACAATGCCATGTCCTGGTCTGCTTTTCTGCTTGCTTTTCTTGCTCTCATCCAAAGTCAGTGATATACTGCATACCTGTCAGCTCACCCTCTAGAAAGTCCACACCAGGTCATGTGCTCATATTGTAGTTACCACTGAATTTTTCATGTTGTGGTTATATATACTAATTTCCATGCTCCCCTAGAAGGTTTCTGTGGGCTAGTCTGTGTTGGGAACAACCGGGCACTGCCAAATAATTTCCTTTAACTGACAAAAAGTTTAATATTTTCCATGCTAGGGTCTTGTCATATCACCGGTGAGATTCAGTGGGTTTTATTACTTATCAAGTAAGGCATTTTTTTTCCTCATCTACTGCGGCTAAAAGAGAAGGAACAGCTCATCTCTTTCTTAATGCTGTCATTTCCTAACCTAAGTAAATGCTCTTTCTTTCTCACCTTTTGGGACAAGAATTAGTTTTCTTTTGTGTTTCTACTTTTGCCACAGAGACACTTATTTCTTCAGACTACTCATGCCATAAGAAATAGAAGGCTATGTTTTAGGAGCTCTGGAGCATCAGCTGATACACCTGAGAGGTACAAGGTGTAAAGGTATTATTATAGCTGCCAGGGACAGTCAGAGACAGCCACATAATTTAGAGCAGTGTCAGAGCTGCTCTAAAATATGCAGGTGTTCATGACCCCCACTGAACTCTCCATTAGCCAAGGATCATTGCAGCTATTAGCCTCTGCCGCTGTATTCCCTCTCTATGCTGAACTAGGATGAATTTCAATTACTGCTCCATTCTTTTCCCTTCCCTCTTTACGGCTTCTTTCAAGAAATATCCCCTATCACATTTCCAACACATTACAATATTCCAGTCAAATTTCATTAGGACAACTTTCATTTGCTTGACTCCTTTCTTCTTGTGTCAGGAATGTTTGTGTAGCCTCCTCTTGAGCATTTTCTTTCTAACGATAGATGGTGTCACTGGATCCTAACTACTCCCCAACTTCAACTTAATTGATCAGACTTGGCACATTTCCTAGAATTAGGACTTGAATAGCCTCAGACTATGCAAGCTTGGCTGTTCAGCTGGCCGGGTGAGATGGCAATCTTGCATTACTTCTGGAAACCCATTCCTCCGCTTCACTTCTGCATCGTGGCTGTCCCAATCAATAGCTGAGTAATTAAAATCCCTCATGATCAATGTTCTAGCTGTTTTACAGACTTCTCTTATCTGTAAAAACATTTCCCAACCTACTTTCTTTGCCTGCCCTGGGGGTCTGTAGCAACACCCAGGAATAACATGACTGCATTCATTGTCCTTCCTCAGCTTCTGCCCAAACAGCCTCTGCTCTGCCAGGCAAAACATTTGTAGTGTTTCCTGCTCTGGACATGGATATATACTGCTGTCTCTGCTGTGACTGAAGAACACAGCCTGCACCCTTTAATAAACTTTGCATCTCCCTACTCTGTTTTCAGTCCCTTCTAGCTCACACGTTCCAGGAATATCATGCTTAGCCTTGGAAATGCCTGTTTCCAATTGGTGACCTTATTAATATGCTCACAGCATTTGTATAGAAGATATTTTCTCCTCCCACCTTTGCTTTACATTCTCATTATCTCCTACAACGACAACCAGCGGATACATTACTGAGAGATCCATGCATTCCCTCCTTTAAATTCTTCTCCTCCCACACCACTAATCTAAAAAAATGGCTAGATCATTTCCTTATTAGTGGACAATCTGTTTGCTCCCATAGGGTTGGGAATAATACAGGCCATCTCTCCTTTGCCATTTTGCTTTCTCTGTTTTGTTGTTTATAATTCCCCAAACCTCTCGCATCTCCCCCGCCCCCGATCTATTCATTTATCTGTGGTAAAATGAACCACTTACATACTAGAAAACACCACTATGCTGCTTTCTTCTTCCACTGGCTAGCTAAGGGATGTAAGGCTTTCTTTTTACAATACCTGCATGACTTCCCTCTACATCATTTATAAAAATCACCATCCATTATGCTAGACTCTTTTTAAAGCTATTTTATCTGCCATAGCCCACTGACTAAAAATCCCCAGCCCCTTCTCCTGGAATCGTTTGACTCGTGTGCGTTTGTGCGAAGCTTTGTTTTTTAAACAGCAGCAACTATCGGCAACATCAACTCTGCCATCAACAGTTCTCTGATCTAATTTTGCTGCAGATTTCCCCATTTCCCTCATTTCATCATTTTGTGAGATCCTGTCTTCTGAATCGTTAAAACTCTGGGAAATGTACTGGGTGCTGGCACAAGCCCCCCTCTCTTTATTACACTTCTTCCCTCCTTTACTACCTCTTCTCAGTTACCCAGCCACTGCCCTTTATATCCTCCTGCTTCTGCTGGAACAGGGCTGCTTCTCCTGCACAAGGCTGTGCTTCCAATGCACTCATCCTCAACTCGCTCACAGCTGGTTCTCCTCCTCCTCTGTCACTCCTTCGGAGTATGAAACCAGCCATCTGTCATCAGTGAACCTCTCATATTCATTGATCTTCCCCAGCACATCAACCTGTCTTTCTAATTCCACTCTCCAGTTTCTTAGTGCCACAGCTAACTGGCAGTGCACATACATACATGTGTGCATGCACACACACACACAGAGCACTGCTCTGTCTTTTCCAGTCCCCACATTCAAAACAGACATCAGCTGAAAAAAAGATCTTTTTAGCTTTTGGTTTCTGAAGCCGGGGCAAGCAGAAGATGATTGCAACCCAGTTACAGACAAATTGCACATTATTTCATCAAATAATGAAGAAACAAGAGCCCAAAAATACCATGAAACGTCCCTGGTTATTGAGGAGTTGCATTTATGAGGAGTGGTGCAGAGCCAAGTGCTACAGCTCCTAGAGAAGGTGCTGCAATGAATTACAGAGCCTCTTTTCCCTTCTAGCATGCAGTGCACAGAAACAGAGCTGTGCACTTGCCTATCCCTCTCTGACTGATACAGATCCATCCCCTTTTGACACCTTCCCCAACGCTTTGTCTAGCTCCACCTGTGGTCCATTTTCTTACCCTTTGATTGTAAGCTCTTGTCCTGTGTTTGTATAGAGCCTAGCACAGCGGGACCTGCCTCATGGCTAGGGATAGTAGCCACACTGGTGCAGGAAACAACAACAGTATTAACAATACTAATATCCAGTCTCTGTGAGGTCAGCCCTASCACAATGTAATTAAAACCAGGAGGAGCTACGACTGTTTTCTGGTTTACAGGTTTGGGGTTTTTTTGGTTTGGAGCTCTCCTAATAGCTATTGCTTGGATCCAAACTGTCCTTGTTCCACTAACTCAACCCCAGACTGCTCAACAGGGAAATCAGGCTGGCTGAAAGTTGCGTACAGGCATTCTAGTTTCTTGGATCTATTTCTCTTAAAGAGTGTGATAAAGTCCTCTGCTTTACGGGTACAGCCCTGCTGAAATCAATCAAACACCAGGATGAGAGTGACTTCTGTTCCTGGACAGCATGGAGGCATTCATGTTTTTAAAACAAAAACCTATGAAAATGTGATCCGTCTTCTTTCACCTGCCACTAAATCACATTGCAGAGTTTAGTGTTTTCCCTACAACAACTGATGACATCAGATTAACAAAACCTACAGAGGCAATGCAGCTCACATCAAACCTCATGGGCCTGTTTGTAACCATTGCAAAGCTCTGTGTCAGCCTGCCTGCTGCATGTGAACATTACATCCCTCTGCGAAAAATCCCTGTGACATTTTGGTAGAAGATATTTACTGCACGTGAGCAGTGGCTGATTGTTTTTTAAAACTTGGGTATCTTGTCTGATTTTTTTTTTTTTTCTTAAAATGCCCAAACTGATTAAAACATACGATCAGTTAATCTTTGTCAAATTCCAACATTATGGTAAGAGGCCTTTGCAGTTGGGTAATGTAAAAAAAGGGCATACTGTAATACCCAAAGCCCTTGTTTTGCACATCTATGCCTTGTCTTACTTCCTCTTGAACCTTGGCCTTAACCAATGCCCATGACCTCGCCAATTCACCTACAGAAATTGGAAGAAAAAACTGAGCATATGAGGAAGATGTTTCTTTGACATAATCCAGCTTATTTACAAAGTATACACAGAAACTCCTGTTTCTCTGAAAGATGTTGTGAGAAAGAGCAACTTCTCCATTCAAGAATTCAAGCCTGCCTCTCAGCAAGAGCTTTGGCCAAAGGTCCTTCTCTCTCTTGACTTCCTTCCAGGGCTACCTCACCCTACTTCTCCTACCTCCCACTGCACTCTCACCATCTGCTCAGCACTCGGGGCCTTACATTTGCAATGAGAAAATGCTTTGCCCTGCAAGGATTCAAGTTGATTGGCTTCTCCTGAAGCCTAATTCCTTAGGTGAAGTCTTTCACTGTCTTCATCTATCTTTCTTCATAAGGAAACCTTTTCTTCTATGTAACACCAGTGATATGTGGCTAGCAAGCCCATTTGCTTTAATGAGGTCAGCAACTGCCTGCAGATGAAAGACAACTTGATTGCAGCCATTAGCACATTCCAGCATGACAAACACATATTTTAAGTGAGTGTTTTAGTAAAAGGTGCTGGACTAACATTTCTGTAAAGTGAGGTTCTCTCTTGACCTACAAAGTCATTCCTACGCATGCATTTCACTCTTGCCAGCTACTCATGCATTTGGCAGCCCCCGTGGCCAATTTAAGGCATCCTGACTTGGGCTGCCTGTCTTTGCATCTGACCAGCTCTCTCTGCTAGGGGGGCCGCACAATTGCATCTTGAACTGGGCCAGGCAACTGATCTGGCTGAAAAGTAACAGGAAAAATAGAAGATCGTTTTCAAGAAAATAATTTTCCTGAGCTGGTTCACCAGACCCCCATAAGTATCATGGGCTATGGCTGGGGACTTCATGCTGCCATAAGATTGCACTCTTATATGAGGCCCTATGGAAGTTTTAACTAGCCAAAGTCAAATCCTGCCTCATCCCACCCCAGCTGTTGCCCCTTCTCCCCATGTAGGCCAGCAGGTGGTGGATGCCACTAAGACATTGACATATGTCCAGCAAGAACCTAACTGACATTTTCCACTTATTTCTTAGAGCAGTTTGGTAGTTGGCTTTGGTTTAGACTGAATTAAAAAAAAAAAAAGACAGTTTCCTCCTTCTCACTGATTTCTAATAACAAAATCTTTTTTCGAAATTTCTGTTCTCTCATCGAAGACCAACAGCTTCTGACTTTTTCTACAAATTTTCTACCTGAGAAAAGTCTGATCTAATTTCAGCTCCTTCAGGAAGTCTAAGGAATCAGTTCCTGAGCAGTCATACAATTTTACTGACAAAGATTGCTGCGTGCCTGCAGATGGTGATATTCAAGCAGTAAGGGAACTCTTGCAACAAAATACAAATGGGACAACCAACAAAACCTGGTAAGAACAAAACCACAGTCATGACCAAGATTATTAGAGACATTATAAGCAAGGATAACACCCAGTCACCATGTGTTACTCACAGAAATATCACCCATGTCCATACCTAATCTTCCCAGCTTGGATATGTTGAACTTCTTCAGTCAAAATAAACAAGAGTCCCAAAACAGTTGCRACCAGTTAGAGGAAACTTTCCTCCACTCTTCTTAGGCCTATACTGGATTTTCTGCTGGGATGAACATCAGGTGCTCAATTAATTTGCCTAATGTAGGCAGCTCATGCCACGGGAGATGCTGTAAGGTATTCCACCTGGTGGCCACTGCTGCTCCAGAAGCGTGTGGGTCTCTCATAGGTCCATTATCATGCCACCTGGCCCTACGGAAGTCTCTCAGATAAACATGGGTCTCAAATGGCAGAATAAGTTTGGGTTTAAGCAACTGAATTTCTTCTGTGTTTAAATGCCTGTTGAAGCACAATGTAGTTGTGGAGGAGGGAGCACTTTTCACCTTTGTCTCCAGGCTCAGATATGTACTGTGGCAATGGGCACACAAGGAAAACCATGGGGGGATGTGCTGTGACAAGTTGTGCCAAGGGCTCTTTCACAACTCACCAGCCAAGCAAAAATGAACAACAAGAGATTTGGGAACTGATTCTTTTCTATAGCTGCAATTCACTCACTTCCTCAAAGGCTGAGCATGCCAGAAATTGAGCCAGCTCTAGTACCCTGAATACTTGTTTGGCTCAGGCCCAGCCATCACAGAGTGAAGCAGGGCCTTCTGCTAACTGGGGACTAGCCCATCACTGTCCTGCCCTCATGTTAGCAGAGAACAACCTTGCTTCTTAGTGTGTCTTCCCTGGGATTGTCCTCATCTTCTGTCGCATTAGAGCAAGGATCTCAATGTCTTCGAGCATGGCATTGATGTCTTAAGGACACTGCAAGATGCTGTGGTCTCCCAGTCTACTGCTTCCACCCTTAAGAAACAAGGTGCAAACTTATAGCTCCCGGAAATCCGGTTCATCAACTCACACATGTATGCAGACTTAAGTGGCATGCTCTTTACTAAGAATTAATAGCAGCATTACAGTTCCTCACTTCTTCCTCTATCTTCCCATACACTTCTGCTTCCCTGCATGTGACAGAAAAGCTTACCTTTCATCATTCTGAGTTGTTACTCTACCTCACTTTCCCTTCAAAGCTGGAGACACAACTGAGCTTCATGTCATTCAAGGAAATAACCTCRCTGCAGCAACGTTCACCCTATAGTGCACCTATAACTGATGAACACTGTTAGGACTGACTGCTTAGGGAAAAGATAGAAATATGTGGGCTGTAGGTGGTGGAAGGGAGGTAGCCGAAGCTGGGAAGAGCTGATGGGCGGAATAGGCTGCTGAACAATTTAATTGCTTTTTCTGTTTTGCTGTGGTGGAATATGCAGTGTAGCAACCTTAGCTCAGCTACTGACTTTTTTTCTGTGCAACGGCATATATAATTAAACATAGGKAGTTGCACACTTAGTTCTGCATTATTTAAATACTCCGTTGTAGAATACTGTGTCATACTTCATTTCCACACATAAAGAATAAACCATATAACTCATGTGGGTGCCAGAGATCTCAAACGACTAGTCTCTGTAAACCCTGGAGGGAATGCTAAATTGAGCTGAAAACTTCCATTCCAGCATTATGCATCCACTTTCCCTGTTAACCTGTTTTTCCCTCAATCAGAGGTTTTTGGTTTTGCTCCAGGCAATACCTTCTCAGGAAGGAGAAGCTATGTGATGAGATTCCTGTCCTGATTTTAAAAGCTATCCAGAAAGAGAGTGTGGAAGGACACAGACTGGATAACAATGAATTAAAAAAAAAGCAAGGGTGAAAACCAGTACTGAAGATTGCAGCGGTTTAAGGATTTGTTCCACTCCAATATCTAGAGTCATGAGGGTAGGTAAACGCCTAAGCAGAGGAGTCAGTTTGGTGTATGAAAGATGGCTCCTCGTATCCTCCATCTGCTTTCAGTGACTTGAACCTATATATTCTAGTTTCCAGAATTTTGTGCTAACCAGTGGTCCATAAAGCAGGCTAGGACACTGGGAATACTCTGTTAAAGCTGTTTCACTACATGTGGAAGACTTTGGTATTCACTGGTTAGAGGAAGAAAGGAGGATGACTCTGAAATTCCCTGGTCACATCAGACTCCTAGCCAGCGTTTTGGAATAGATAAAGCAGAGATGGGACTTAGAGGRTATTTTCTTGTATTTAAATTCAACGCAATACATATGGATAGGAGCTGAGATGTCCACTCAGAATTGTATGAGTACTCATGTAGAGCAAATGAAGTCAGTAACACATACCTCACTCTTATAGCCCAATACTTTGCTTAAAAGGCTTCTGAGAACTTGAGATGTTAAAACATGACTTCTAAAAGTGGCAGTCTGAAGTTCCTGGATGAAGAAAATACCTCGCAACTTCTGCCATTGGTCATCTGCTTTTTTGAGACAGACAGCATTGCCGGTTGTACTTTGAAGGCAACCGTTACAGGGATGGAAAGAGTCATTGGTTAATAATGTAAAACCAGGCCTGGAGACATCGTGTTACTCCAGGGAATGATACACGGTAGCAATACAAACTCAAGTAATGGGGCAGAAAAATACTGTCAGATGATGAAATGTTTGTGAGAATTGGGTATTGGCTAAACAGTTCGTGAAATCCTTCATAATCCCATCATTGTTTCTCATTTCTTGTCTGAGTCCTGTCTCAGCAAAGAACAAGCGGCTGCAAAGCACTTTCCCGTAACCAAGAATGCCAAAATACTTCCCAGTTCTAGTAGTTCATTTCTATTTTACTTTGGATTAGATCTGAAGTCGTTGCTTTAATGTGAGTGAAAGAATGTGAACAGAGGATGAAATGAAAGCGTGGTAGAACTAACTACAGCTGCCTTAGACTCTGGGGAAAACCCTGCAGTAGGAACAGAAATAAAGTCGTAACAGAAGGTATGAGAAAACAGCCAAAAAGTCTCCGGTGTTGGTTTGGATGACAGAGATTGCACAGAGCTCTTCCCACAGAAAACTGTACGTGCCGATTTCTTTAGCACTCCCGACTTACAGCTAACATGGGTCATCAGCAGACAATTCATTTTTGGAGAAATCATAATAGATTTCCAAAGCTAAGTGTAGGAGGAACAGGACTGAGCAAGGCTTGCGTGTTAATCATCATTCTGACAAAAGGCATCTATTTGATCTTTAATACTTGGTCACAGGCTCCATGTGACACGGTAGACATCACAGAGAAATGATGAGTGTGAATCTTATTTCATTATCCATGTGCTCATGTGTACAGAGAGACAGTTCATACAGCCATCTGGTCTCACTGTGCAGTCATGCAACAGTTTTTCAGATCTTTGTCTTCTGACTGGCCTTCTTTCACTCTAATATTCTGTCTTGTTTGAACTAAGAAGGACAAACGACTAGAAAGCAGTGCTCKCTTTTGTCTGTCAGCTCACAGTATCACAGGAACGTATTTATAGCGGTATCAGCTATAGATCAATTTGCAAGTATGAAATGGGACAGAACAGCCTTAGAGCATCCCCAAAAGGGCTGAAGAGAGTTATTTTTGCTTTTCCTCCATTTTCACCTGCACCCTATCTTGGCATATATCCTTAAAGAGGAGTCAAAAATGGTAATAAAACCAGGGTGTATACAAGCTCTTCAAAGCTGCAAAGTAATATGAAGCAATCCATATTTTGACTCTATTAATCCTGTCCGTCTTCCATGATAATAAGTAGATAATATCTCTTATCACACCTCTTGCCTTTGTTTTGCAGCTAAAACTGACTCTGGTCCTCAGTTCGTGCCTACAAAGGAGCTGGTATGTATAGTAGGCCTGATCCTGCACACATACAATGAACATCTGTACGCTTGAGGTCATTTTTACCAGATGTTAGAATTAAGTAGTGCTTTCTAATCTTTTGGGCTTTTTTACTGGCTACTGCACTTGTCTATTAAAGTCGGTTAAAACAAAGCAGGTTAGCATGCTGAAGTCCCCTTTCAGCCCGATAGGGAAAGTGTTTTCGAGGGCAAGTGTTTCACGTTTCCCACTCTGTATCTCAAAATCCTGCAGCTTCTCAAACTTCCAACCAGTCTTAACTTCACCTTGAATCAAAAAAAGGGTACCAAGAAACCTGAGCTGAACACATAGGTTTGTCCAAAAGAATTGGCTAGACACAGACCCTACAGGGTATTCAGGAGTAGCCTATATTCTTCTCACTCCACGCACTTTCTGTGCTGGATGGACAACTTGCTAACGACCTGTATGCCARTCGCTTTAAGGAGAGGAAAGGACAGGCTCAGGGATGAAAAGATACAACCAGAGAGTTATAATTCAGACTTTCTTAGAGCTTTTAGACTCAGATGCTCCTGAAATTAATTTGTAAAACCATGTGAACTTTCTCACTGAAGGAATATCAGCAGTGATACCATTGTGGGGGAAAGAAAAGATCTCAAGCTTTGAAAATATGACCGTAAGTGCTTTGCTGTATAGTGTTCAAGTGGGTTTGAAACTAGGCAAAATGAGTTTGTCTGTCCCTACTTAAAACCATAGATTAGATAAGTATGAAAATATTTTCTCTGCTGAGCTATCAGCACTTGGCTTCTCTTTTAATTATAGTCAGATACTGTAACAAAGGGCAATTTCCATAACATTTATTCTAACCGTTTTTTACATTTTACATCACAAAATTATTCTGAACTTTTATCAGGGCATGTACAACATCTACCACCTTGCACTTTACCTTGATGCTGATTCCTCTGAAAGAGCAGCAAAAGAGAGATACCTGTTAGTTGCCTAGCATCTTGTCTTCAGAAGGCTGTTCAGAAAGACACTGTAATTCTTGGACACCATACTCCTAAATACAGCTGCATAGGCTTTTGCTGATAAGCCATCTCATGATCTGGACTGAAATCACTTGATTTTTGAGAATGTGTTGACTCTGTTGCCTCAATTTCCACTTCTCAGCCTGGCACTTCTTCAGTCACACACACACTGTTCACTCCATATTATTCATAGGGGATAGACAGCTGATCCTGAGAATCATACCAGTTTTCTTCACTAGGAGACTATTATGAAAAATGATGAAGACCAGCCACTTGTTGTGCCAGCCCTGAGTTGTGTCCTGTCTTCTCCCAAGACTTGAATCAGGTGCTCCTTCTGAGTCTGCACAAATGATGGCTCATGTTTCACAGATGGAGCCTTACTCCAGATATCAGAGAACTGTAACTTAAGAGGGAATGCTTAGTGAAAACATTGGTGGTATCACTTTTCGGGGACAAAAATTCGAAAGTAAAGAAATTATATCCTTGAAACACAAAGGGAGAGTGAGGGGTCTTTTATATTATTATTTAGTGAAATGTAATAGAAAACCAAAGCATGAAATATTTATAAACTCTGCTTTGAAGACCCCTATAAAACTGCTACTGAGTTTCTTTAAAATGAATATTCAGTCCATGATTTCAAAGCTTACTGTATCAAGTCCTCAAGGTCTTTTAAAACAATTCATTTTCACTTCAGATATGAAAGGGAAAAATGAATGTAAGAAGTCTCAAAGAAAGCTCAAATCTTCGCATTTCAGGTTATGGTTTTGCTTTGCTCTTTTTTATTGATCATTTATGTACCAATTCTAAAACGTATTGCTCATATTTAATGTCATACCCTAGAAAAGCAGTTCATCTAGGCTGCATTTAAGGCAATAATGTATGGTTTTTAAACTCGTATCATGAATTTGGGAGAGTTCCTATCGTTAAAAAAAAGAAAAAGCATCTAAAACACATTGCTCAATATTAGAAATATTGCTATCTAGTAGATATCTTCTCAAGAAACTTCTGATCTCAAATGCTATTTTTATTGTTGTTAAAGCTGAACCCGACATAATTGTCCCTTCCATTACAGTAAGAACAGTGTCCCTCATGCAGCCAGAGCCAGTGGCAACAGACTTTTTAAAAACAAAATATTTTATGTCAGGTCTGTTAAAAAGAACGAAAGAAACATTTAAATATGAGACAAAATCTGCCATTGCTGCTTTTTCAAAGGAAAACCAATCATTTGCAAGACAAAACACCATTTTTCCACAGCAGATATAGGGGTTTTTTTTTCTGAAAGGATATTAAACTCCTAAAATGTTATGCCCYATCTGAAGCCCCAAACTCCTCTATTCACGGCACAACATCAGAGAAGCAGTAGTTCTTTGTTTAACGGAAACAAAATCCCCAGCAAACTAGGGCTGTTCATCCTCCCTTCTCAGAGCTTTCTTAGGAGCTTTAAGATATTTTTCTGCTGATGATTTTGTTCTTTTCCATCTGGGAGGCATCGATTTATTTTTCCATTTTCTGAAAGGAACTGGAGTGAACATGGCTGTTTATTTTTCTACTTAGATAGTGCCTTACCATGCCAAGACAACTCTGAGCACCAGCCTCATCAATTAATATCAGCACCACTCTGAGAATGGTGTTTGCTAAGAAACTGTTGCTACAGAACAAGCAAAATGAGGACAAAACATTGGGCCAAACGCTAGAAGAGGCAGAGGGGAGCCAGGCTCTGTGGATCCTGGCCCAGGGAGCACAGACGGGGGAGTGCTGTCTCCCTGGCATACTCCCCTCCTCTGCAGAAACCCCCCGCCCCGGGTTTTGAGCTCTACACCTGGGTAGGAGGGGCTGCGCTGGGATGCCATTCACACACCATATGGAGCCTTCCTCCATGTGCAAACCTGCATAGCTGAACGCTGATTCAGCTGGGGCTGTGAAACCACACCTTGAAAGGGATCTGCGGTACTTTGGGGCGTTCCTTCATCTAACCAGRGGTGAGCAAGCCTTGGAAGAGACCCTCAGAAATAGCGCTATRTACCAGCCGCCCTCCTCATATTTAGTAAAAGTGAGGGGAAATAGCAAGTTCACCTTCCCAGGTTACACATTGGACACACTGGAAGCCTTAATTGCTGCTGCTGAAAAGCTGCTGAACCGACAGCATTTGGACAGAAAGTGAGCACTTTCTGTGACATTTGCCACAGTGTTTTTCTTCATCYGGATGGAAGAGGAGAGGTTGCTCAATGGACTGTCTTTTCTCTGTATTAGCACACATGTATACATGTACGCATAACTCCATCTATGCTACATCTGTGTATTTCTTTTGCTTTCTCTGTAGTACCATGTTCTTGCAGCAGTCCCRTTGGAAGTGCTACGTTACTGACCTTTAGCAATTGCTTTTCTTGATCTCCACAAGTAACAACCCAAGGTATCTTTTATATGCCATCTGCAGTGGTGAATAGCAAAGAGAAGACTATATGTTTTGACCAGTGAGGCATGAATGCCTTTTTGGGCCATAATTGTGAGTGTGTGTGTGATGACAATCAACTGCCCATGAAGGAGTTTGCAGACTAAGTAGCAAGGAAAAAAAAACAACCAACACATAAATGGAGAGAGAAGGAAGGGAAAGAGAGGCTAAAAAGCAGGAGAAAATTATTTGTTTAAGATCCTACAGAAAGGTACTGAAAGAGCCAGAGATAAGACTCATTTCYTACCTCCCAATTCAATGCTCTGTGTATTGTAGCACATTGTCTTGGCTGATTTGCTGCTACAACACACCACTCATYGTACACTTCAAAGCTGACATTCATATTTTCTCTGCTACTTTACACGATCYCATAAAAAGGAATCTCTCTGCCTGAATGTAAAAACTATTATCAGGCATGCAGTTGACCAAACTCTGCCCAGATGTTGCAGCGTGGTTGCAAACTATATGTCAGCTGTTCTTTTTGCTGCTCACCATGCAGCCAGCCTGTTCATCTGRCCATATGGAAGATCCATGGGAAAAAAAWAAAAGCTATTTGTGCATTGGTATTGAAAGTCGGAATAATACAGCCTTTAAGATTTAATGGGTACTCAAGCTGGCTTACAAATAACCTGCTTTGTCTGCATTATTTTGTCTGCATCTTTCCTTATGAAAAACAAAGAATAGAAAAGAAAGATCAAAGATTGCAAACACAGCTTTGTTTTGAAAGCCAAAATGCCCTACTCCCTTCAAACAGCAGGGAAGGCTTCTATGTACGGGCTTCAGGCTCACACGGCACTTTGGCCCGCTGCAGCAGATGAAGGCTCCCCAAGAAGTATTTCAACTCCCTGTGCCTCTCTGCATCCTCTCCTTCCCCACAGACACRGAGCCCAGCAAAGCCAGAGGTTCAGTCCTCCTGGAAAGCCTTCTGCACGACAGAAATAGCAGCGGTTGCTGAGGGAAGGGGAGCGCACAAATGATGAGAAATGGATATTTCCTGTTAAATGGGGTAAGACAGAAGTTCGTAATGTGATTCCCAGACATGACTGAAGCCAAGGGGAGAGCTGAGGTGGTAACTCGAGCTTTTTATCACCACACTGCTCTTGCACAGCACAACATAGCTCACATCTCATATGCTGGAGGCTGATGTCTTGCAGGCGGGAGAGCCCCAGGGCTTACATGAACTGGAGCTGCAGCTATGCCAGTGCTGGGATTGGGGCGGGGAAGAAGCCATCAGGAGCTTGGAGAGCCCAAATTTAAGCAGCCAGATTGGGTACCTACAGACTACGCACTCCCAGAAGCAGCTCAGAGTGCCCCAGTTGGGCTGGCGTCAGTACTCGCACGCTACACCACYGCTTGGAAGCCTCTTTTGTCCCTGTTGACTGTTCGGACAGTCTAGGCTCATAATTTAGGCACTAAATTCACAGTCTAAAGCTAAACTGTGCAAAACCATTTTCTTCTTTATGGAAAATGACTCACCACGTGAAAAGTCCGTGCCTCTAACACCAGGGACCTGCAGGTACCAAACTCTTAGATACAGCCTTCAGCTGTGCATGGCTGGGGAGGGGGGTCCTGCAGGAACATTGTCACATGCATGAGCACCTATTTGTACGCAGTTATCTGCTTTGCATGTGAAAGAGTGAGCCTGTGCATGGCTACACGGGCGCAACTTCAGACGTTTGATAATTTGGCCCTGGCTGCGCCGTCAGCTGCTGTCACTTTCTGTTTAGCGCAGCGTTCATAAGGCAGCAGCTAATGGGGCGGGAGCATGGGGAGGAATTCTGGCAAAGACAAGTCGCTGGGATATTTATTTGGCCATCCCTATGTAAAAGAGTGCAAAAATGGAGCAGTAAAATATTGTAAAACTTAAGCTGATACTTCCACTAATTCAAAGTGGCAGTTTTTAAATAGGGTTGCTTCTGTTTGTCACTTTCAATCATAGGATGCCGATAGTGGTACTTAGAAGGACTTAATAGTCTTAAGAAAACAAACCGGCCCCCTCCCCCCAGACCAGAACAAACAGAGCCATAGTGTCATGCCTTGAGATACATCAAGTGTGCCGTGCAGGGGGGTGGCCGTGCGCTTCCTCCTCGGCCCACGCAAGCGAAAGTGACAACTTGTCAACTCTCTCGTCCTGTTCACTTTGCGTCCTGCTCCGTTTCTTGTGCTCTCTTGCCTTTCCCTGTCTGCTCTCCCCCTTTCCACTCCCAGTCTTCAGAAGAAAAGGGCGCTCCCGCATCGGCAGCTTTTAACTGCATTTTATTTGTGCACACCCTTTTCCTGAATTAAAAATAACACCTTTCCCCCACTAGTTTTCATGTATCCACAGGACTTGCACCTTAATTGAAGCAAGGCACAGGCATGACATAGGCTTACTCAGGGAGGGGAGGCATTTTTTCAGGTAGGGAAAGGCAGACTAGGAGGCGTAGTGCCTCATCCCCTGCACACAGGCCAAGCTGGAAACAAGCAGCAGACCTGCCGTGAAGCAGGAGGTTCCTGTGCCATGTCCTCTTTCCCAGCAGCAGAATGAGTCCGTGCCATTTGCAGTTGTTACTTGCAAAGCCAAGAAGGCTGTGCAAGGCCCCCCAGGGTGAGGGCCAGGGCCTTGGTTTCATGCACAACCCTGGTCTGGTTAAAGGGTCAGTGATGTGCTGCCTGCTCAGGTTTACACTACGTAGGGACCGTTGGGCAGCACCAGCCGTAATACCAGAAGTGCACTTCACTTTCCACATAGCCACTTCTTGTTCATCGTTACACACCCTGCTCCCCTCACTCTGGCCACAGCCAATTGCTAATCCAGTGCTTTCTCTCAGCAGCAAGCAGAAGTGGCAAATGAAACAGCAAATAAAGTTTTTCTTTATGCTAGGCGGGCTTCCCAGATTGTAGTGTGGGAAGTGAGGCTCTGATCTGACTGGAAGGACGCGCACAGGTAAAACCCAGGCACATCCTCCTGAGTGTCCTTTGTCAGCTCGCTCCATGACTTGTTCAGAATCACTGCCTGAATGACTTTGCCCAGCAAAGGCAACAAACACCAGCAGGGACTGCCGTGGGAAACCCACAGGCAGCGGGCAGAGGGGCACGGGGTGGGGGGTCCCTCGAACAGCACCGAGGAGCTGTCTCAGTCCAGAGAACATGTTGGTAGGGCCAGAGAGGGACTACGCAGCCAGGAAACAAGGAGTTCACCTGAGAGAGGAGATATGGGTCACTCCAAATCTCTTTCACATCAAACCTTTTTGCCTAATAAATAAACAAGCAACGAAAAAGCAGTACAGTTTAACAAAAGTTTCATTTGAATCAGAATAGAGAGAGGCAGATTTATATTCCAAAGCGAAACTAGGTCTAATAGCTAAGATAAGAAAGCGTGTGTGTATGCGTGCGTATGTGCAAATCCAGGAGTGGGAGTCAGATAAGAAAGAACGATTAAGTTCTTGCCTCAAAGTAGTTAAGCTGTCATCTTAAGCTCACTCTGTTAGAATTATTGCTGTTTATTCATAAGACCACTAAGGAACAGATGTTCACCTGGCCAAGCAAACCTCCTGAAAGGAAGATATCCATATGTGGCAGCGATCAGAGTGTGCTCTGATTCTCAGAAAAAAAAGTTTTGTTTCCTGGTATTGGTTGAAGCTTAGTAAAAGAGTAGGAGGGAGAAAATAAAAGGTAGGTGGTGGAACTGGAGAGGAAAAACAAAGGGAGAGAGTGCAAAGACACAAATAAGAGCCAAGGTGAAATTATAAAAGCTAGAAGGAACTCAGGGACATTTCTTGAACATCAGTAAAAGCATTTGTAAGGACAATAGCTACACAAGAGACAGGATATTTAAAAGAGCACGAGCAGGAAAAAGAGAGATGAATTTCTTTTCATAGTTTCTTTCTTCATGTTGTTTCAAGTTAGCAGGCAAAATGTGCAAGCAGTGTCAGTTCTTCTCTACTTCCTAATGCGTTTTCTTTGCTTAGCCTTTTGTCTTATTTATCTAATGGATTTAGAGCACTGGCATCCTTTTGTGTTGAAGTTTCCTGAATCAGCCTGTCTGCTACAGCCAGGGACAGGCACATCCTCCAAACATAGTCCAGAGTATAAACCAAAGAAAACACAAGAGAGAAGAAAGACATAGACTCAGGGGTACCTTAGAGATAACAGGAGTCTAATCCTAATATCTACGGGGCTGCTCACAGCAGCTTGGGGTTGTTCGGGACATGAGCAATTAGAACAAGCAGAAGAACAAAAACTCAGAGGGGAACTGGGAATGAGGGAGGGGATACAGGGCTGAAGAAAGATTATGGATGCCTGCACTAACTGGGGTCCTGCTCCCTCTGAACTCACCACCTGGCAGCTCCAGAAGCACGGGGCCAAGGAGATCCTGAGAGAAGGTTCGCTGTTTGGCACTTCTCCTTCTCCTCATGCAGCAGGGAAGCAGGACATAAGACTTTGCCCCACCGGCAGCAAGTGTTCAGGACCTGAATAATTCTGTGGGGAAGACGCACTGACCGTGTTTGCACTTAGAATATTTTTTAATGAAAAAAAGCTTATTATATTATGGCATTGCATAATCATCCCTGGAAAAAACTGCTTCTTCAATTACTACTTTGCAAGAATCCTATTAAAAGGCAATAAGCCAAAGTGTAAGTTAATTTTGAGTGTTTTTTCACCCAGCTGGGTCCCCTTGTGTTCAGAGCAATGGGCGACGAAACTATAGCCTAAACCATGTCAAGCTGTTCTGTATACTCTGCAGTCATTCGGATATTCCTTCTGCTGGAAAGATCACTAATTATTCTGTCGGCATTTGCCTGGATAAGGCCTCAAGATTTGGTCCAAAGACAGCAAATGTTCCTTCTTGATTATTTTTACAAATTAAACGAGAAGAATTTAGAAAGAGAGCATATGAAGCTTATTTGTAAGACAGATGTTAAACAGACTAGCAGCTTCCCAGTATCCCTCTAATACTTATCCCCAGTACCAAAATATATTCCCTTAGCCTTTATAATGATATGGGAGTACTTAGGACTTTATTGATAGTGTCCTGAAAACCTTTACAGGTCAGGAAGCATGGAATTATTTATGCTACTAATAATATTTTACATCGACTTCAGGTCATTTTGGAGTGGACAGAATTTTTCCATTAATTAATTTGTTCACTGAGAAATGCAGTTTTGAGTCAATCAAAAGTACTCATTAATATAAAGAGTCTCAAATGGGAAAAAAGAAAGGAACATTTTGGGAAAGGCTTTTTTTTTTTTTTACTTTTCTTTTTGATGTAATGCTTTGGAACTAAAGGGAAATGCTCTTTTTCATTTAAAAAGGGATTTTTTTTTTTTTTTAATGTCTCATTTTGAAATTCAAAACAAGTTTTAACATAATTTTTAAGAAGAACATCTCTTATATCGGCTGACCTAAAATAATACTTTCTATCTTTCGGGGGTGCTTGGGCCAATAACTGAAAAAAACCAGGTTTCCCCGACAGCTCTGAGCCAGTGGAGCCTTTGAGCTGCCTTGAGGCAGGACTGTAACATCCTTATGGTGAGCTCAGGGGGCTCCACCCCAGCAGCAACGGGACAGATGTGCGCTGGTCCCTTCCCCCACTGTCCAAACCCACTTCACCTGCTCGCARCAGCCTCTGAAGTGTATGAGATATAACAACCGTTAGCACACAAGTTAATGAACATACATCGTCTTTCTTGCCCGCCCAGCCAGCAACAACAGTCATAACAGATTTCAAGATACGGCATATCAGAATCATAAAGCCACTGTTTATGAGACCTGGAGTGAAGTCAAAATATTACTCAGCAATGTTAGGAATAAGCAACAAGCATCTGAACAAAAAGGACACTAAAAYAGATTTATTAGCTTTTGCTTAATAAAGTGCATCTAGCCTTCTGAAAAGCAGTAATGTAAATAATAAGGAGGCATTCCATATAATTTTTTGACATTGTGTGCCTTCCATATGAGCTTTTGTTCTGTCTGCAAACCCAAAGATGATTTTCCTAATTACCAGCTCTGCCCTTTCATCCTAAGACTTGAAAATGTAGCTGCAATCTCTCTACTATTAAGAGCCTCATCAGTGGTATGGTTTCCGCCGCTCAGACCTTCCTGGGATCTGCACTGACTTGGAGGCCCAAAAGAGTCCTGTTTGCTCTTCCACAGCTGTGCTGGACATTGAAACACCAGCAGGGATTCAGCCACACAAGACCTAASTAGCCATTCTTCTATTTGGCACATAGTCTGCTTTCACTATGATGAGTACAAGGGCACTGTTTTTACATGGCTGCTTTGTTATATTTTATATATAACACATTTTTACAGGGAACAAGAATAATACATGCTAGGTCTTTGGCTGCTGTGAAGGAGCATAGTTTTACTAATCTCAGCAAGGTCCCACCAGCTTACACAAGCTGAGAAACCAGCTCAGAAACCAAAGGAATTGGAACCATGAAGGAACATAGGAGACCTTTTTTAGGCTCAAACTTCCAAACGCTGTGTGTGCAATCTTAATTGAAGTGAGTCATTCTTCCGACACGCACAGGGCTCCAACAAGCTCCACAACCCATAATGAACTTGTCCAGGCTCAGAACATTTGACACTGAATCTGTCACAGATCAGATTACTACACTGTCCTACTTCTGAATACACGGGGACATTATCGTAGCATTCTTACGTGCCCGACTTGAAGACGATAGCCAGGGCTGTCAGCACACAGAGGTGATGGATGATGTTTTGCTAAGGGGATGGCACTCCCTGAGGAAGAATTCCTGAGACCCAGAGATATGGACAACATAGATACATGTTGCTTAAAACTGCCAGCAAAACCAGAAGCTTCAGTTTATTTCTTTTCGTATTAGTTCAAATAACTTGATTTTTAATTCTGGCCAGTAATCATGCGAAAATAATGTATTCCATCTGTAGCATTACTGCAATATAATGGATAAATATTGAAATACTGAATGCTTTCTGTCATATAAGTACTACCGCATTCTCTAAAGGCCGGACTGAAGCACATAGTAAACCAATTAAAAAGTGAGGAAACCCAAAGAAAATAAAGATGAAATTTTTATAGTAAGGGTTTATTTAGACACACAAACAYGGATGAATTTTTGCATATCTCTGTGTTGATACCTTTACCGCGACCATTAAAACCACTGTCTTGCATTTGCCACTGGCCCAGCTGATGCTCTGGTTTTATCCAGTGTGGAGAACTAGTCTTATCATTTCCTGCCTGTTTTGAGTCCTCTCCAACTTTGCTTCTTCCAGCAGCAATGTTTCTCGGACCATTCTTGATAACACCAGGGAAGGGAAATGGTCTGGAGGAAGAAGAGGCTATCGTGGCATTTGAATTTCCCAAGAAATTTCTTCATGCAACGTTTTTAAAGGCTTGTGAACAATCCTTGTAACATCCTGGTTCTTCCTTACTGATTAGCATATCAATGTTGGTCATTTCCTCTGTCCCCCCCACCATTCCCTTTTTCGTGTGCTACCTAATCCCTCTTTCCTACCATCCCCACTTACCTTTGAAATTAGACCACTTTTGCACATTTCTCCATCAAAGCCCATTTATAATTAAAGTGAAGAAAATCAAACCTAACACCGATTCTTGTTTCACTTCACTCTTTACCCTCTCCCCCTTGACCTGAATCCTGTCCATTTGCAAATGCCTTCTTTGATATCCGCACCAGTTCTTTATCCATTGATGTGCCTCATATCCAAACCTGCCTACTGACCTAAGAAGCAATCATCTTTTGTGTGATACCAGATCAAAAATGTTTCTTGAGGATCATATCAGTTGTAGCCAGGCCCTTCCTCAGCCAGTCTTCCGTGACTTTCCTTAAAAATTCCAGTAGATGATCTCTTCTCTGCACTTACAGACAGCATCTGCAGTAATACCACAAGTCTCTTAGTCTTTTTCCTTCCTTCAGACTCTGATTTATGATTTTATTCTCTTCCAACTACTAAAATCAATCAAACCCATAGACATGCAATTTTCTGCATCTTCTCTAGATATATTTTTAAACTACTAGATGAATTTCCTGTAGCCTGTGATAGTGGTACTGTGGAATATGCCAAAGCATCTTTCCCTTATTGCACAACTGTGTTTCTGAAGAAAAACTTACATGTTATCTTGCTGACTGCTATGCTTGTGAAGATAACCTTGAACACATTAATGGACCATAAACCAATATTTATCTGACACTGCAGATAACTTGAAACTATAGCTTTGAGAGGTGTGGACAGACCCATTCCCCTCAATAGTATGTTAATGCTGAAACAAAAATTGACAATTTAAATTCCAGCATTATTAATGATTCCACTGATGATCATTTTAGCAGAAGCATCCAGCCAATGCATTTACTCCACAATCCCAAACTGCCTCCCATGCCTTCCCAGGTGCCAAAAGCTCCAACTGTCCCCTACCCAACTGCCAAAGACTTCAGCTTCCCCATGGCAACTCTTACAATGCAGTTCTGCATTTTCGTTACAACACTGAACCATGTAGGGAGTGAACGTCAGGAAAATAGCATCAATTAAATTGATTTCAGTATCAAAATAAATAATACCAATTGTTTTATTCATTTAGGTACTTAATTGAGTAAACTTTTCTATAAATTTAATTTAAACAAATCTGCTATTGAACTGCAGGCTGCTTCACCAGAAGGCTGCAGGACTAAGAACCCTGCCAAATAATTGAAGTCCAGTTTGTTACAGAGTCCATAATCCCCGGAACAGAAATACTGGTTTAAGAAGTTAAACTCCAACATTATATGCTGCTTCATTTTTTTTTATATAAACACTTTTGATGCAGTCCACAGCAAGCTGACAAACATTATGCCACCAGAACCTTCCCACAAAGTCCACAGAGTCCTCCTGATTCACAGCAGCTAGAAATYTGTAGCCTATCAGCCATCTCCTTAGCCATGCACTCTTCTATAAACAGGGTCTTAAATGTGCCTGCCTGGGGTTATCCTACCTTTCTTGATGTTTTCTACTGAAACTAGACTGTGTCTCATCTGAACAAGGTATTTTGCAAGTCTTCAGATATTCTAATTTCTTAATAATCTGTTCTGGCATGATCCTGATTTCCTTCAGTGTTTCTTTCTCCTCCCTAGGGAAATTTGTGCTTGTTTCTGACACCTGTGTCTGCCACCACTACCTTCTTTTCAGAGCATGAGAGCAAGAAATGCACTGAATATTTTAAGCAATACCTACCTTTCCTCTCAATAATTTTTCTCTGCCATGTCTTAAAGGCCCTTCTGTCTCTTTCACGGATCTCTTTTTCCTTGTGTACTTGAAAAAAGTCATTATTTTTCACAACCTCCTGTGCAATCTTTTTTTCATTCTCTACCTTTGCTTTTCTTATCAGTTTTAATACTTTCTGAACTTCACTTTGTAATCTTTCTGGTCTTCCCCTGTACTTGATGTTTAATACCTCACATATGCCTCATTCTTACCCTTGATTACTTTTGGGGGGGGGCTTGTTCATCATAGGGTGAATGTATTTCTTTCAAGCCTGCATACCAGATGGCCCTTGGGCATATATTAATTTCAGTTCTGCATATTTTCAGTTTCTCATCAATGTTCTTGTCCTCTCCATTACTTTTCAGTC
This sequence comes from Oceanodroma leucorhoa, assembly GCA_030449065.1. NCBI lineage: Eukaryota > Metazoa > Chordata > Aves > Procellariiformes > Oceanodroma > Oceanodroma leucorhoa. Next base: position 20,112,094 of record JASVER010000006.1, on the reverse strand, counting down.
AGCTCCTCCCACAGACTTCTGAAACTCGTACTGAAGTTTTGGAAAACCAGTTKCAAGGCCAAAAGGAAAACTTATGATGATCAACACCATTGTGACCAAGTTACCCTGGATGTGCCAAGCTCTCAGCCAATTTCACACCTTTCCCAGGCTTAGGATCAACAGAGATCAGACTGGAAGCAGAAGCATCTTGTGGGCTGAGGGCCCCTTCTGCTGGGGGAAAATCACCGGACTGGAGCATATCTCTGCACTGCCCTTTCTGAAACTGCTGTACTCCCTCCATGTGTGAGGAGGCGGGCAAGTGGGTGATACACTGCTAACCGCATCAAGGTAGCAGTCTATCAAGGAGATAGACAGCTTGGTGCCTTGTTTGCACCATGAAAGTGGAGCAAAAGCAAGTTTGCTGGGCCAAGGCTGTGTCCTGATACCTGTCCTGAAGTACTTCAGATCACCTAGTCTCAGAGCTGAAATGGGAAGTCATTTAAAGGACATTTTAAAATGTCTTTGGGTCTGCATGATTTTCAGCAGCAATGTCCAGACATCAGGGCAGAAAATAAAATAAAGCATATGATTATGAATCTACCCTTTTATCTCCCCTTACTCCCATTGAAAGCAGATGTTTTGGCTATGTGCACTGGGAACTGCTGAACAAGGCAGCAGACGTGGACTTCCACACACAACAGTTCATCCACAGTGTCTYAGTAGGTTGTGCTCCTCTCATCTCCCCCAGCCTCCACGTACAAAATCCAAYAGTCAGAGGTGCCGTGAAGATTCACAGCCTCCCTGCGAGGGCCTGTAATGAACAAGTGGCACCCACTGCCTGCAGCTCCTTCATGTGTGATAGATGGACTAGCTATCTTGAAAGTGATTTCATCTTTATAAAATATTTTCCAATATAATAGATACCATTTTTCTTTTTAGATACCAATTTTATTTTAATAAACACTGCTCACATGTATAAACCACAGCCCTGGCTGTCACAACCCTTCTAAGGCTGAAGACATCTTTCATCACCACCACCCCACAACCAGGTCCTGCCTGGAAACCAACTCTGGCCTCAGAGGAGAGTGTGAGCCGCTCACCTACTGCACTCCACATCCGGGGAATGCTCAGGAACAAGGAATGAGGGGCACAGCTTCTGCCACACGCTCCAGTCAGCAGCCAGAATAGTGATGTGGCACATAGGAGTAAGTTTTCCCGTGGAAAGGGTTGAAATGTCTTGCTTTCTTACCCAAAGTGGGGACAGAAGAGAAAGTCAGTCTGTGCTATGTTTACAGTACTGAGTCAGCACAAACACCGAGGACCCACACTCAGTAGCACCCATTCATATAATCCTTCACAAAATAAACTTATTATGAGAATATTACATGTTTTATAGCTGGACACACAGAGTACAAGGAGCATCAATATCCTAACTCTTGTAAACATGCATTGCAGTTAAGGCCCTCCTCCTCTACAGATAATCCAGACCTTCTGATTTAGTGTGAGTTCAGTGAAATGGCTCAGAACAAATGAAGTTCATCACATGCATACATCTTTGCAAGATCGGTAAAGTTTTTTACCACACAAAAACATTTTTGTGTTATTTCTTATGGAAGATGGCACAATATCAATGGAATTTTCATCTTTAGAATAATGCTTATCTCCTTCCTTCTTCCTATCCTTATTTTTTTCTATGCCCCAGAAAATTCTATGTAAAATAGGAAAATTTGAGACACCAAATTTTCAGGCTTCAAATAAATTCTGATACTCTGAATTCTGAGACTTAATCCTGCCCCTTGTGGTCAATGTCTTGAAACATTCTCATGTGTACAGAAAGATGACATTTTGCACAAGCTTTCATCCACATTCATAGTGTACTGTACTACCAAGTAATACAGATTTTTCATAAGGAATAATTTTCTGAAAGCTGCCTACCATTTTTTTCCTAGAGTTTCCATGTGAGCTATCACACTGCAGCTATTCCCAAAGATTATTTTTATAGATGTGGTTTATAGTAGCCCTTTCCTGGGAACTCCAGCCACAGATTAAGGTCATTTGTACCTAAGTGCAAGAAGGAACATAGTCCCTACCCCAAAGGCCTCACTCTTGCTTCAGCTTAGTGTGGGGACAGACAATTCAGCGATGAGTAGGTCTGAGTAATAAAATAGATATAACATAAACAGGAGTCTGACATAAAAGCAGAATCTTATTATCAGCCTAAGAAGTGTATTGAAAAAAATAATCTTCAACTGAGGTGGCATCTTGCTACCTCCTGGGACCAAGGTAGGAGCCAGGTAGAAGGTGGTTGTTGAGAGACATGCAATATGGGTCATGCTTGACTTGACTGTGGCTAGAAAAGCCCTGCTTACTGTCACATCTGCACACTCCCTCACAACAGAAGCAGAAGATGACAGTCTAAGTTCCTCCAGTCCTTATGGCATGCAGAAATTCACCATTTTTCCTGGCTATTCTTTTTGTCTCTTACAAAGCTCAGATTGGGCCCTAAGGGCACTAACAAAGGAAAAAGTGCTTCACAGAATTTTCCTCTCGCTATTGCTTTGGGGTATGTGTAAGATGAGAACAAGCCAGTGCTACATGAGGAGCATTCCTAATTCACTGTACGGTCTGCGGGCAGACTTGGATTTGACAATTTATTGCATTTTGAACAGAAGCACTGTGAAGTGAATGCAGCAGGCACTCTCATCACATCAGCTGGGCATTTGCCATATAGTCGTCTTGTAGGCTGGGAGAAAAGAGGGAAGATTTAGTTGTCTGCCTTTGGCTGCCTCCACCCTGAAAACTGTGAGAAGCCTGGTGTCTTCTTGCAGAGAGCAGCTTTTGCTASTGCTGGCTGCCCTCCTCTTTCTGATCTGCCCCAGGGGTAGGGGAGGTGGCCATGCAAAGGCGCAGACATGCCCCTACTGACATCGCTGCCTCTGATCCTTATAGACATGTTCCTAGACTGCGTCGTGGTAGAAGGTCACCTTTAAAAGGTCAACATAAGCAATACGGCCACGTGCTGAAGTGATGAGCAATTGCTGGACTGTGCTAAGCAACTTATGGTCTCAAACCTTAAATCTGTAGGACAGTGTTCATATTTGCAGTTGCAGATGAAGTTAAGGCATCTCCCTCCCATAATGAAAAAGTATTTAATGCAACAAATACAATGCATATCTCTTGACCAGAAACCCCTCAGATCAGAAAGCCACAGACACAGTCTAGTCACTGACATTGTTCAGGAGAATCTGCAAGCAAAGGGAATCCCTGTCTTGCTCTGATCTGGTTTATCCACATCCCGCCTTTTATCACTGTTTTCAGAAGAGGGGAACAGACATGCACAGGAGTTTCCAATGTCATCAAGGAAAACTGTGAGGTAGCAGGAATTGGATCACGAAAACAGTATCACGTTCCCCGTGTTCTGTTGACAGTATCTGTGGTTTTACAATCAGTTTTCTTTACGCTTTTTTTTCTCCTCCAGCCCCACTCCTCATCAAATTGTTCTCCATTTGCAAAAGACCTGAATAACTTGTGGATTCACTGATTTTAAGGCCAGAAGAAACTACTGTGAGCCACTAATCTGTGTTTTAGGAAATCAGAGCACTTCAGTCAGCAGTTCCTGCAGCAAGTCCATGGCCTTGCCCAGAACACGACTTTTAAAATGAGAACCACCATTTCTTTGGGTATGTTCTGATCACTAACTGCTCTTTTGATTAAAGATTTATTCCTCATTTCTATTCCATATCTATTTGATTTCTAAATAGCCATTAAAAAGAAACAGTGAACCTGATTGGCCCAAACTGATGTTAAATTCATAAACTAAGCTGAAGAAATTGTGATGAAGATTTGATTTCCCAACTTACGATGTTTACATTAAAAGCGTCTCTTTAATTTTATCATCAGATTTAGAAATCTAGACGTATTTTAGAACAGTTACATACAATACTAGCTAGCGCTCCACTTTTATTAAAGAATTTTAGGAGCAGACAAATTATAGACAACTCAGAAATGAAATTGGCTATTGACATACAGTGAAATTTTTACATTGGATTTCCTCAGAGAATCAGTTTCTGACCTGCTATTTGGAATGCAATAGCTTTAGAGATGTCTGCCTCTAAAATCCTGCATGGTTATTGCACCTGTCTTGTTATTAAACAAGTCATTAAATCCATAGTGTTTTATAAACCACAAAAATTACACTGTTTCAACTCTACTACCSTGGTCCTGAAAAGGGTCCTGGAGTTCATTGCGTACTGGGGACCTGCATTACTATCGCACCAGGCGCACATAAAGTGAGTATCAGCAGACAAGGCTCAGAAATTATTTTCATAGTGCTGTATCTGTCAGAAAAAAAGGTATCATCTTATCTCAGAAATGAACTAAAATTACAGCATTACAGATTGTGACATAATATGCAAAGACCTTCCACTCTGCAATAGCTAAATGAAATTTAGTCCTCAATAAGCAGGGCTGGCTATTGCCCCACATTATTTAGCATGCTGGCAATTCCTTCCCTAGCTCAGGTGTATCTACACAGTGCTGTGCAGACAAAATCTAATCAGTTTTGCTGAATAAGGATAAACTTCTGAACTGAAACCAACACATAGTTTAATTCTCACATTTACAGCTATCACTAAAGTGTCTGTGTCCTGTGACTATCTTGCAGCTGCCTGTGAGAAATAGTTGTCCATTATTTGGAACGCAAGCTAAAAGATATAGGGAAAGCTCATCAAAGAGTCAAAGCATGTTGCATCTGCAGTTAAAACATTTTAAAGGATCATAGTTATTAGAAATTCAAGTTTTTCAAGTATTAAAAATAAATCTTTAATTCCCCTACAGATTCCTAGTATCCAGAGTATTTTATAGAAACATCTGGATAAAGGAATAAAGGCAAATCCATTGTGTTTCTAGACATTCCTGGAGCACTGATGTTCTTGAGATTATGCTATTGGATTACTGGTATAAAAATAATAAATATTTTCAGTACTTAAAGCTGTAATGCTTTATGTTGGATTTGGATTTTGGTCTCATTTTAGTAAAAGGTGGATGGAGATTCAGAGTCTCTTCCTTAGCCAGAAGGATGTAGAGAGGTTATTGCTTAGTGACCTATATTTTTCTCCTCTACAATATTTGAAAAGTTATTTAGCAACTTCCCTGCCCTTCAGTCAACCTTTCAGAATAGCTGTCAAGACAAAAAGTGGTTAAGCCTCTGTTCCTCATTCCCATGACATATGAAAGTGGGGGTTTGTTAATCTATGCTAAGAATGCTGTAAAATATCCCGATCTGCACAAGACGTATTAATTTGTGTTYATTGGTTTAAATGGAGGGCAATAGGACATCACAAAAAAGCCGGGTCTCACATGGAAGGGGTGAGAGAGGCACTGAAGTGAGATCTTTGGATATGTTTTCACAAGGTTTTGCAGTATTACAAATATATTTTCTACAGGTCACTAAGCTAACCAGGAACTTAATGATATAACTGGCTCAGGCTCCTGTTTGTTAACAGAAAACGTATACAACCCTTGCCAGAGGTCCAAGGATTAAACAGTTATAAACTTCAGACTGTGCCCAGAATGTCGCTCCACCATAAACATATGGTACGGTTACGCACCCACCCTGAGCCTTTCCCTGCCGAGCGGAAAGCGCAAGGTGCGGCGGCACAGAGCGGGCTTTCAAAGCCCCACTTGTGCGAGGTCTTCACCCTTCCCGCTTACCATTTCTCTAGGGAGCAGCAGTGTGTTGTGGAAAGTACTGGTAACCAAAGACAGCAATGCAACASCCTAAGCCTGATGGCTCCAGCCCAGTTCTTTCACTTTATCCCCTTTACTGTTCCCTCTCCTGTTGTTGCCTTTTTTTTTTTTTTTTTTTTTTTTTAACATGCAAGTTGCCATGAAAAATTTGTTAATGAAATATTTGCTTAGAAGTCTGCTCTGGGCTAGGCTGATAACCTATCTGTGTTTGAGTTTGGCTTCCCATATTCTAAATACTCATCTTCTCTCTGTTTAGCTTATTGATTGGTTTGGCAGGAAAAGCAGCCTTGTCATCAGTGACCAAGGTCAAACCAAACAAAAAGGGACAGGAGGGGAAAAAAAAAAAAGGAAAGAAGAAGTTGGACGAATGAGYTCAGCTAGACAGGAGTGGAATATCTGACCTCCTGCAACTTTCCTTCAGGAGACAGGTCCTGGTCTGCCCAGGGGCCTGCCRGCTTTCACAAGGTCACAAGAAATCGCTGGCATCATCACAGCCAGCATTTGTACATCGCAGGAGAGCCTAGAGCCGGGAGTCAGGCAGAACCGACAGAGGGAAAAGGTAGACACGACCACACCAAGGCTGGGTCCAAATGCCCACAGGAATATGTCCTGAGAGCTCGGGTGCAGAGCAAATGGGGCGCTGAGTCAAATATCTCAAACATCTAAAATTAGAAACTTAAAGCCCATGTCTACATATGCAAGCAAGAGTCACCTGTTCCCAGAGGTGCCTGAAGCTCTGTTTCAGAGAGCACGGCAGCTGCATGGAATAACAGGAGTTGGTGGCGGGTTTTTTTTTTCCTTGAACATGACTAGGTATGGGCTTACAGACCTAATTCTCCAAACACAGTTTACAGATTTTGGCCTCAGCTTTTCAGTTCTACTCCTAACATCTGGAAACAGAAATTTGTGGAAAACRAGTCAGGAAGTTTACGAACCCGGCACATGAGAGATGTAAGCACATGCTTTCAGCAAGGCAGTGGGTACCTTCTTATCATGTCAAGTTCAGGCTTTTTTTGGGGGAGCTTTATTTTACCTGAAAGTCCCAGTTCACAAAATGCATAATGCCCTTATAGCTATACCGTGCATTCCACCTAAAAATGCAGATGAATCTATGAAAGATGTCCAGAACTGTATAAAACTCATTCGAAAAACCTAAGAGTAAGGTTATGCAGCACTATCTGGCCATTTCAAACCACCCTGCAAAATATTCCTACGTTTATGTAATTCAGTGTGAACGGCAGTGTGCAATTTCACAGAAGATATGTGAAAGTACAACAGGGAAGGTTTTATCATGGCTAAGCAAACTGAGATCAACTGTAGTGTACTGTACCGTGGTGCCTTGCTGTAAAGAAAATGTACATTCCGGTTTTTGCATACAGTACAGCTGAGGTTTTCTGAAAGGAAGCTGAAACAGAATAGACCTGCAAAATAAAATACCTGGCAATATTGTTATCTGGTACAATACATCCATGTTAGTGGCTTTACAAATGAATGAGAGGGTGCCAGAGGCTAATAATTATGTGACATGAACTAAGTGTTAAATCCTGCAGTCTTTACTCAATATTTATATAGTTCTGACTTGCAGGGAGTTTAGCCTGATAAATGCCAGAGTAAAAGAAGTAAAAGAGAACTAAATCTATTCCCAGGTTTCTCTTTAATCCTGCTGCTTTCCTTCCCACTAAGGAACTAATTCAGTGATCAGTTTGTTATTCACAGTATATTGGAAACATTATTTTAGCAGAAGTATTTCATAGTTTATAGCACATGACTATAGCAGTTCAGAAATTCGGCTTCACTGGCCTGGCTGAATTGATGAGATAGAAGTCCAACTTCCTACCTGCCAGCATAGTCTTATTAACAGACTGAATAAAAAGGGTCCTCACCACAGCAAAGAAAACAGATGCAGAAAGATGCTGCTTGTCTATAGAAGGTGGTGCCAATTTATCAAGGAAATAATTCTTCTTTCCACATCCCAACCCACATTTCATAAAATGGACAACATTTTTCAAGGAATGCAGAAAGCAGAACAATCTTTTTGCACCCAAGGTACTGGAAACAAGGTTAGCTGACAACTGTCTGATTTGCATAAGCAAAGGCCAAAGGCTGTACAAGTACATAGACCTCTATTTTTAGCAAGAGCAAGTTCCTTTGGTGGACCGACACTGAAACACATTGCAGAGGATGATTTTAAGATGGGATGCAGGCAACATGTCTGAAAATCAGACCCTGTCAAGATGCATCATTGGGAGCTCTCAGAATCACTGGTTGTTCTTCATCCTTTGGGGCAGGAGGACCTAACCACCCCAAAGGGTTGCAGGAGGAACCTCATGAGACAATTTCAAAGGCCTCTCTAATAATCTGGACCTATGTGTATGGTGCTGATTTCCACTGCAGGAAGATTTACTCAGGATTACCCAAAGAAGATGGAAAACTGGGTAACAAGATCAGAAGAAATGTGATGTCCCTAAATAAACCAAGGCTCTAGTGTCTGACATGTGGATTTAGCTGTCCTTCGCCAAGAGTGCTTTAATTTGTATCACTGTAATCGGGTTAAGAATTATTGTAGCCAAAGTAATTAGCAGCAAGCTACCAACCAGCTTCTTGACACAGAAAGCAAACGGGTTTCTCCTCCAAGTGTGTGCCCCCTGAGGGCTGGGAGGTAAAGAGCAGGAGGAGGGAATTAGGGGTGACCTTGCATTAATGAACAGGAACATGCTCCTGGATCAATGGGCAAACCTGGCATAGCTCAGAGAGGAAGCATCAACTGTGTCATCGAAGTATCTCTGATATCCATGGGGGTTTCGCAATGGATGCTTATGCAAAAGAGGTAAACACAAATGAGGCYGGTGCAACAGAAAAAGAGCTACAGGAAGAGAGAAAGAAGGTGTGAGGATGCAAACGAAAAATAAACAGAGAGATTGCTGTGGGATGGTTTATTTAAAGAGCACCTACATTTGCGTTATTGGATTAAGCATTTTGACCAAAGTTTGTAGAATTTATTTTGGCCAAAAATGACTAATATGAATATTGGCCTCATGCCTGAATAAAGGAATGTAGTTTGTCTCTCTAATCAGGTTGCAACAGATAAAGGCTAAATAGAAATGAGTAATTCACCGTGACTCAATATTACATGGGCTGTATTTTAAGAGCTGAATTTCAAGTGCATTTCTGTTCTTTATTTCAGCTGTGTTATCTTTCGCTCACCCTCGCTACGCTGTGTGTCAGCCTGGCTTGGCAAACTGGGAATCATTTTCTTCTGTAAGCCTGATGTACTTTTTAGGAGACTCTGTCTTCCTGGAAGCAAAATCAATTCAAGTATTCAGGAGGCCTCTAGTGGCTTGTAGTTTCAGAGGAAGTTTCCTCTAAAGCCTAGCCTGTGAAGCTGGGAAAATATACAAAAGGTCAGGGAAACAAAAGGGACTCCCCACTTGTTGATTAATGCCATTGACAATAAATAGCAAAGCTTGGTCTCTGACTTCAGTATCTAGGAATCTGGCCTTCAAGGCCTGAGATACATTTACACAAAATGCTCAGAACGTGCAGAAGAGAACAATAGGGTCTCGGGCTTGTTAGTGTTTTACATGTTTCTAAGCATATACTGTGAAAGAATTACAACGTGATGAGCTGTATATTTGAAACAGCTGTCAAAGGAGAGCCTATGCCAGTTTCATTTTGATCCACAAATGTAGATGCTTTCTATTACTGACACTAGAATACGCAATAGGTTTCCAATGTGGTGCATGGGTACGTAATTCCCCATTTGCAACTCCTTACCCAGTTCTCACACCAGGCTGAGCAGATAGAGCTGATCCTGACTGGGGTAATTGGCATCAGTCAAGCTGTCGCTGTTTCCAACAGCTGAGGCTCTGGCCCATAGCCTACTATACACAAATACATAATATTACATATTAGGTGAGAACCTGGATCACCTGTATGCTATTTTCACATGCAGGGTTATTAAAAAGTAAGAGAAGAGAAATCATAAAAGAAGGTGAGAGAACTGAAGCCCTGCTGTTCCTCTGAGGAGTTTTGGCCTAGACAGTCAATTCTTTCTTCATCACATATGTATTTCCCTGGGCCTATTTTTATATGTCATAGGATAGTCGAAGAAATGTCCTTAATTCCCGGCACTTTGATTCACCTCCACAAACTAAGCCTTGTTGTAGGTGACTTAGCAACCATGTGATCCACCTATTATTAGAACGGAGTTAGCCCTCCAACCCCCCAAACTCCTGCCTCCCCTTGTCCTTATATATATCTGTCTCCTAGCAGAAAAGTGGCACATGACCTCCTATCCTCAAGAATACTTGGCACAAGTCCCTGCTTCTCAGCCGAACCTATTGTTCTAGGAGAGAATGACACAGGCGTGCAAGAGTCTTGCTGACACTTTTGACTTTAAACATGAAATGCCATTAATCAATCAGCTGCATCTGTTTGGAAAAATTAAGTGGCTGGAATCAAGGCAAACACAATAAATAATCCTTAGGCAAACAGGAAAGAAAATAAGGGAAGACACATTTTTGACTTCTTGTTACTTCAAATTCGTTTGATTTGTCTTTCACATCCTCCTTACAATTATTAGGCTTACTGAGTGTACAGTATTAAGATACCAAACTCAAAAGGCTTATGCAAAGTACTGCCACCAAATTAAAGGTGCTAAGCTTGCAAGATAGAAGTGTCTGCAATGGAATTTACACATGACATGGCAGCAGAGGGGGTCTGAATTCACAGATGTGAACCGGACCAGACTAGCAAAAGATTGCGCCCGGGCGTCACTTGAAAGGCTGATTTCTCTTGCTATCTAGCAAAACTGCAGATGTGATTTATGGTCTCAAGAACATGTTCATTCCTGCTACAAATGCTTTGGAGACTTAATACTACATGGAATCGTTCCTGACAGGTGCTAATATCCATCAAAATCAGCATGTAGTGGCGTTTTAAACAACCCATAGCTTCTTGCAAGATGGGCACCCACACAAACAGCACCTCAGTGTTTCAGTGCCTGCTGCTGTCACCTCTGTTTGCAGGAATGAATGGACAAGTACTGCTGCACCAAAGCCCCCTTACAGTGCCCTGGTGGGAGAGTATCTCTGGCAGGGGGGAGAAACAAGGAATAGCTGTGGACAAGGCATCGAGCTCAAGAGGATCCTTGACTTCTACACGGTCTCCGAATTGAGCCTTGTGACCCCCTTCCTCCCAGCTCTCATCTGCACAGGCTGAAGTCCAGGATTACAGTCCAGCTTTATTTGCCCCTAAAACTGGTTCAACACACAGGAAAAGAAAGGGTGTGAAACATTGCTCCCTGCTAATCAAACAGTGTTTAACACTTCCCCAACCCACCAAGCTCAAGACCACAAAGACCTGAAAGCCTGGTTTAAAGAAGCCACAGAGAAGCCTCATCCTCGTCCTCAGCTCTGAGACTGAAGAGCACTACTGCCCTGGCCAGCGCAGTTTTGGAAACACAAACCCAACCAGTTTCTAGGCTGATGACGTCCTCAAATTTCCATCTCGCTACCAATTCCTGCTGCAAGTATCTGCCTCAATGGTGTAAAGTAATGACATAAGTGATATAAACTGGTCAGAATGCTACAGGAGCAGGGGGTGGGAAGAGACACTCACAGGAGCAAAGCATTGTGAATAAGGCCCATCTCGATTGCTAAAGCAGAACAAGAAGTATGTATTTGGCTTGACCAGAACTATTTGATTTGGCTCAATCTGAAATCAGAATTTCTTTCCCTTCAGGGGCTGCTTAATCCTTTTAAAAGCAAGATTTCAAAATGAAAAATGTCACTTTGAACTCAACACTTGCTTTGTCCCRGCTGAAATACACAGGGGCAAAACACTTCAACTTTACAGAAAAACAAACAGAAATCCACTGTGAGAAGAGAACTAATCTATAGATATCTTTGGTCCCTTACACAATCTGCATTTCAGAGTGAATTTCCTGTTTGCTCAACAACAGAGCTTGTCAAACTCTACGTGTTCCTGGAAAGCAGCTTGTACCTATGGCTCAGCCATGGACTGAGATTCAGCTGACATAAGTTTAACTCTCAGCTCTGCTAGTGTCCTTATAGAATGCACTTTACCTGTGATGCCTCTCTTTCCTCTTCCACCATCGTATTTAGGGCAGAAACTCTCTATTGCTCTCATGTGTTTCTGCCATACTAGCTGCCACAATGTTCGTGTTACTGATAATAATATCTAGATAAATAAGGATATGTAGGAAGAGCTAATATCTTTTATTAGACTAGCTGATATAACTGACAAAAGTGAACAAGTTGTGAGATTAAGGGTCCTTCACTTATGCTAGAGTGTAAGTGAACAGTAGAGAATATGCTAGAGCACTCCATTTCCAACAGCATTGCTGCTATTGGATAGATAAATAGATAGAAACCTCACTACACAAAATGAAGTGCACATTTGAGATGTCCCTGATCACTTCCTCCAGAAACAACAGAAAAAGGAATAGAATGACATACAGATTTTTGAAGGAAATAAAAGGTTAAGAAAATAAGTGTGAAGAGTCTTCTTTATCTCCAAACCCTTTTATATATGTAAAATGAGTCTGCAATAACAGCTCTCCACAATGCCAAAGACCCAAACTTCTGTCAGTCATTCCACTAGGAGTTGCCTGGAGCAACTGCTTTCACAATTATCAGTGGATTCACAAACTTGCTGCAGTCACGAATGATGCAACTGATTTTTTTTCAGTGGCCAGGTTGCAAGTGAGGGCAAGAATATTTAGGTTTTCTAATYGGCAACATTAAATATATGAGAAGTCCTCTTTACATCAGGCACACCTATCAGGCCAGACCTTGTCAATTTGATAGATATATGGCAAAATACATGGATCACAGAAATGAAAATCAGATCTGTCAGCATAGTGTTCCAACCGAAGTAGTGACTCCAGTGAGACTAGGATGAAGCTGGTACACAAGACAGCACGAGTTAAAAGCCCTCACGGTACCTTAGCAGATTCCTTTGACTTTGCTGATAATATAGAGYTAAATAAGCTCTTTTCTGTAGGAATAAGAAGCTTGGTTTAAAATTTCTGATCTTTAAAAGAGGCCATTCAGGCATGAGTCCTCTCATATCATGGGTAATAAAACATACTCGGGGTCAACAAGTTCACTACAGGAAACAGCTAAGAGTTTTCATCCAGAAAAGCCAGATCCTGAATCCCAGCAGAGGGTGACATTCCTATGCGCTCATCGCTGCTTTGCAACAAGTGCTTCACGAACTTCATCGCTGCCACAGAGCTCTTCTAAATACAGGAAAACTGAGGTTACACCAAGTTTAATTTAAGGAAAGAAACTTCCCCAATGGATGCTAAATCACTTCAACTATTGCAGTAATCATCTGCCTTTAAGGTTTATGGGGTGTTTGAGTTTTTTTCCTTAATTTGCTGTAGTTTTAAAACCAGAGTTTATCCAGCCAGTTATTTCTAAATGTCCCATGTTGGGCTTATGGGAGCTTTGAATGAACACACTGAGACTCAATAGTGGGGAAAAAAAAAAAACCACCAGTAAAATCTTTTGCCATACTTGTTATCTGACATGTCTGCATAAAACTAAAAGTCCAACTAACGACACAGTGCAGTCCCTTACAGATGACAGGAGCAGCCACTAATTCCATTGTGATTAAAACACTTGGCACATCAAGTTAAGGGACCTTTTTAAGAGGCAGAAGAGTTTTTTAGGGGCCTAACGTACTAAAACATGAAGCCCAAGATAGATTGGTGGCTGAACTACTACTGAACAACAGACAAAATCCTCAGTCGCCTCATTGAAAAGACATCTAAACGTGTTGTCTTTTTCAAAGCCATCCTTCTGGAGATAGCAAGCTTGTGATGCACATAGTGATAATTAAACCTTTAAAAATTAGTATCAAGTTCCATTAAGCCTGGCCAGAGTGTGCTGCTTTACAATTAAAGTTATGTCAGATAATAAAAGAGCCTTTTAGAATCATATAGGGAACGGGTTTCATTCTCATTTACAGCAGTTTTATCTAGAGACATTTCCATCATTTTCTCTGGAGTCACTCCAAAGTTACATGAGAAGGAAGAAAAAAGACCACAGTAGGAACACTGACGTGTAGAAAATTCTACCTAAGTTTTGATGAAAGGGCTCTGTTGCCAGGAGCCTCGCAGCCCAGATTGGCAAGGCTGTTTGTTGCCTTCTGGAAGAGCTGCATTCTCTCGGTGCTTCAGCTGCAGTCAGACACAGGTCTGGTGGAGAATATGAAATATCGACTGGTGTGCTCTTTGCCAGTACTACCTAATAGTGGCTTTTCATGAACTGGACCAATTGGAGATTCTCTAACAGACAAAGATTTCCATCTTATCTGGGTTTTGTTTGAGCCATTTCCATTTCTACCTCGAGCTTAGTTATAGACATGTACTTAATCACACCTATTTCACATAGATTTAATCTCTCCCATTTGGTTTCTGTATTAAATACCTTTGAATTTTCATCCTAACCAGACCCTAACAATGGCCTCCTCTAGACCCAAAAGTCTAATAGTGTACACAAAGGTACAGGAGTGCAGACTTCACGCCACAGAATGAGGCATTCGATGAGAAGACTTACACAGATGAAAGTCAATTTCTGCTTTTATTATTCATTATATGATTTAAACCTGTGTTAAACACTGATTTAGGAGGCTGTAAGCCACAGTCAAGCCAGTAGTGTCACCCTTTCTCAGACCTGAATCAAGGCCCTATTGCTGGGCATAGACTGACAGGGAGGAACGTGTAGAGAGACATCTTCTGGGCTGCCACAACTCAGCAAAGCAGAGAACTTGGACCTTCTACGAGGGGAAACAATGACTTAGATATTTTTGCAGTCTACAGACATTTCAGACATATTAACCCCACAGGAATGGAAACGATTACCTGTGCTGCACAGGGATACAGCTGGGAGTTGTAAGATGAAACTAGGAAGACCAACAGTGAGGGGAAACTTTCCAACTACCAGAAGCAGAAGTGACCAAGTTACCCCGGTTCTCAGCCATCAGCTGAGATAGCATTACAGACTATTAAAGAGTTTTTATTCCAACCCAGTGATGGAACAAACCATGTTAACGTGATATTGAGAATGTCTCCTCTTATTTACATCAGCTGTAATTTATGCTTACATGCTGTGTTTTGCTATTGGGGCAGGTTAATGTGTTTTTCCTCGTAATTACAGTGGGCTACCTCATTAAGCCTCAGTAACCCAACTGTCTTTGCTTGCAAGTTCACAGTCTGAAGCCGAGCAAGAGACCTGTAAGGAGAGCACTGGAAGGCTGGCTGCTTGAGACTTTTAAAACTAAATTAGAAAGAGCATCACAAAACACAAGGGAACGAGCATTGTACTGGCAAAGAGATGGCCTGTGTGATCTAACAGGTCCTTTCCATCACTAACATCCCACGTCCAGGAACAACCCATTTAATTCCAGGCCAGTCATTTATTATGACAGAGAAGCAAAGTAGAAGGACATATATTCTACTGAGGAAAACAGTATTTTATTATGCCAACTGAACTCAGAGGACAGGCAGTGAAAACATTCTTTCATTTTGTACCATTAGCTCAGCCAGGCCTCTGCAATGTAACATTCTGTCACTTTCTGTGGATTAGCTCATTTACAAAAACGTGCTGTTTTACTGAAATTAGCACAGAGAGAATATTGCACTTCTCTAGCTGCTGCAGCATAACTGTTTGTCAGTGGATTTATGTAATGGATTGTTTTCCTGCAATCCAGGATAAGGGAAATACTTAAACAATAACTGCCACGGGGAGTGGACAAGGCAATAATTACTTTCCATGGTGTTAATAAACCTCAAGGCTACTGGCCAAAGTATATTTTCACTGAAGGAGATGTCTATGGAGATTACATAGGAAATTTTAAGATAGACAAGGGTCAGGAAACCCATCTAGGTCTGCTTCCTCTGTTGCATTAACAGGAACCCCCCGCCCACCCATAACTGTTCCAAGCAAGAGGTTTTTTTAATCAAATACTGTCTAGTGTTCACTGGTTCCTTCTTTGGTGTCCTCTGCTGAGTGACTTGCTTAGTACACCATAATTTGGTTGTTATCCTTTTGTTTCCTGCTCAACTTTTAGTTTGTAACTTTTTAACTGGAAAATTGGAACTTCCACTCCACAGGAAATGCCTCATTTCTGTAAAAATAAAATTACTTAAGAATGATTGAAGCACTTCAAACCTGAGTGATCCCTGGAAGCTCAAGTTCTGTAGCTCAACTCAGTCATTTCCATGAGTGCTGTGCTCCCAGTTCTCTGCCAGCCCTAGCAGGCCATGTTGGGGAGCCCCACATCCCTAAGACTCACGTTGGGATTTTTCAGGCTTCCAAGGCTCCTGTCACAGCAGCAAAGAGATAAGCCTTGGCTAAAATTAGAGATCCCAGAGCTTTGGAGCAGCAGGTAACCAAAAAGCAGGCTCAAGGCCTTCCAATGGCTGCAAGATTCAATAGCACCTCGTGCTGGTGTTTGTGTAAGTAACACAGACTGTGTAACTTTCTGTTTGTAATGGGACATCTCCAGACACACAACTTGTCACAGCAAGCAGTCAGATACCTTAGACCTGATACAGACCTGATCCTTCTTGTGGAGGTCCATCCAAGGGGATGATCACCCTTTGACTGCTAGTCTACAGAACATTTCTATGGAAACCTGTCTTCACAGCCACATTCTCTTTCTTTTGTAGCAGAACAACCCGGGAATGAATTTACTGATAGCAACAGTAGTGCAAGTCTGGAGGAAATAAAAGTCAGGTCCCCTGTACCATCCTCTGGAAGTTATGCCATGCAGTTTACTGACATATAAAGCTTTGTCTCCACTGGTAAATTAAAAGTACCTCGGACCATTCTCTGGCACTGAGGCCAACTGGCATGAAACAGATTGCGTCTATGCCATTAAATTCTCCTTGTCTCCAAAACAGGGTGGCTGCATCCAAAACACCTACTGGGAAGAGTCTCTGGGCTGTGCTAACCTCCAGCCATGCCAGGGAATTGTTTGGATAGTGGTAGGTGGCAAAAAACAAAGCTTTTTCTAATAATTTAACCATATAAACAAGCAGGGTCCAGTGCCTGGTCCTACGACCTGGCACCACTGATTTATTGGGATAGACTGGCCTATCTGTAATCTACGCAGGCCTCGCACATGCTAGTATTAAGCAGTGCAAAGCTACCAGTTGCTCTGTTTGCCCACATCACCAGTGAGCAGGGCTTTAAAAGGAGATTGTCAGTGTTCTCAGCACGCTGGGACTGGTTATGCCCATAGAGGTCTCCAAAAAAAAATGTGCTTCTAATTTAAAAGCTGTGTCAAATAAACAAGTGGTAACCAAAATTGAGAATGGATATTGTGAGCTACATTCAACTGAAGCAACTGACTTAGACCTTCCATTACTACAGGAGTGACTAATCACACAACTATTTGTGGGACAGAACACATCACCCTTGTTCACATGAGTGAGCACGCACTAGCTCACACGTCACCCCCACAGGAGCGAACAGGAACAATCATGGGAAGAAACACTCACCAAAGTAAGGGCTACATGACCTGGCGGTATAGACTCAACCTACCTGCAGTGAAGAACATGAAAAAATTCCTGTTGCCTTATCAACCCCAGACTGGCTTTCTCTTTCATCTGAACTGCCCCAGGTAAAAGGAGGAGCCATCTGTGGCTCTGTTGCATTCTGTGTTGAGCTGCTGGAGCGAGTATCTTCATACCAGCTGATAACTGAGCAGAACAAAGCACAGCTGTATCCTATTCCCAGGACACTCCCTGTCTTCTGCCTTATGCAGGGAATGGAGAGAACACCTGGTGCAGGAGGCAGATCCAGTAACTCTCATCCTTAGAGATTCTCCATTTTCAGATAAATTCTTTACTAGAAATTGTCAGACAATAGCTGAGAAAGGCCTTAGGAGAAAAAGGAATCTGGACTCATAAGTCTAGACTGAGAAAACAGCTCTGGAAACCATAGGGAGATTTTATAAGGGCCTTAGGAACAGCAAAATGACACATAAACGTACTCAGAGTATTGCATCAAACTCCATTTTCCATTCATTGCAGCAATACTGACTTGCACCAGCTAAGAATCAAGCCCCAGGCTTTTTCAAGAAAACATCTTTTCTATGAATACCCAGGAAAATCTGTAGATGGTAAATAGCAAAATGCAACATTTAAAGGTAATTTGACTAAAGCTTAGAGGTATATTTCATACTTTCCTACCATGAGAAAGTCCCCTATACACATTCATATAGTCACAATTATTTCTCAATGAGGAAAAAAATCTTGGCTTGAAGCCCTGGTGGTTATCAGTACCATGGGAAGTCATCATTGCCTTAAACATATTCCCCAAAACAGTTAAGTATTTCCCTTATTTCAGGACCGCAGGAAAACAAGACATATATAAATTGAGTAACTTAAAGCTAGCTGTGACTTAAGAAGCATTTTATTGTCTTTCCACCCACAGTTGGCATAATAAAGTTCAGTTTCCAGACAAATTGGTTCCCAGTGAGACCACAGGATGCTTGCACAGAAGCAACTCAAGATGCATTAGTAGTGGCCCGAAATGACAGACTTGTTTTGCTTTCAGTTCTCCAGTTCAGCTGGCACAATGATAAGACATTATTTTTCTCAATTAATATCCCATCCTGACACTGTTTGCCAGTCTTTGAAGGTCACAAGGAAGTCCTGTGTCAGCCTGACACCTTCGCCCCTTCCCCATATTTCTTCTTCCTCCCTGGGGAAATTTATGTCTGCCTGTGGCATCTGTCCCCTGTCCTCCTTTTGTGAGTATCAAGCCACAGCATACATTACATTTAGAAATGTTTTCTGACAATAAATTACCTTTGCAATGTCTTAGAGGCCTTATGCTCTCCTTCACTGACCTCATGGCCCTTATGCTCTGGAAACATTTCTCATTATCTATCTTAACCTCCTGAATCTTCCTCTCATTGTCAGCCTTTGCTCTCCTTATCACTTTTTTGCACTCCTAATTTCATTCTGTAATCTGTCCAGTCGTCTTCTTTCCCTGATGTTTTATACCTTATGCTTGGTTACTCTTTATACATCCTTGTCCGTCTGTACTGATCATTTGAATTGCACACAGGCTTCTGTCCCCCGTGGCCCAGGCAAGCTCCCTCATCTCACCCATTTCCCTTATGTCCTTCCCCCTCATTTCAGGCTTCAATGGCTGAAATTTAAGTACCATCCTCAGCAGCTGCATCTTCCCCAGAACTTTAGCAACCCCCACCTCATCAGCCTCCCTTGCTTGGGCCCTGAAGCTGGAGTGGAGCGATATGAAGCAACTGTCCAGCATGAGAAACCAAACTGGGAACCCGGGAGTGCACTCAGGTCAGTGCTAACCTGCACCGGTCGTTCACTCATTCACTCCAGTCTTCAAACCCACGCCGTTCAGCCTAGCACTGGAAGGAAAATGCTTTCCTTTCCTGGGTTTTGACACAGAAATGTTTTTCCTTCTGGTATTTCCCTATTGCCACTATAAATTGCCATGGAAGTGAGTTACACAAATGTTAATCCACTCTCCTTTGAAACTCGGAGTTCAGGCTCAGCTCAAGAAGCAGACAAAGCCTCCAACTGGTTTTCATATTCCCCCTTTCCAAGGAGAATTGGACTAAAGAAAAATGTTGAATTTGATTCAGAGAAAAAATAGGACAAAGAACTTCAATCTCCATACTAATAATGCTAGGGTTTTCATATGGTACCCTTTTAAATTAGTGGGATAATACCATTTCTATTGATTACAAGTAAAACTAATCCAATTCACACATAAAATTAAATAACAAACTTCCCTTTCTCCACTTATATTTCCCTGGAGGTGTTTTCCGTCAGAAAAATCTCTTCTACTGACTGAAGAGGGAAGCAGCCTGCAATTTGCTGTGAAGAAAGTTAACTTCTGTCTGTACTAACATCCTTTCAGTAAACACCGTGAAGCAGAAATTCCGTATTGCTCACATTTCCAAAACCTTACAAAAAAGTGACCTTCCACTGGTTTCACCAGCAACGACAAGCTGCTTGGTCTCCTATCATGCTTAGACTGCTTCACTGCCTGAGCTCATTTTAAACATTGTCTTTTCACAGTCACCCTCAGAAAATGTGAATTTGAACAAAGTTGTGGAATTGGTTAGCTGGCAGTAGCTAATGTATAATGTATGCACACACTCAGTTCAGATCAAAAAATTATTTTGCTAGTGATGTTGTTTTCAATACTTGATCAGCCAAAGACATACCCTTCCTCTTCACCTCCTCATCAAAATGTGACAAATTTAGTCCTGTTAAATACTAGAGACAGTGATCTTTTCTGACTACAGCTGGTGATCAGATTATGCCCTGAAGCATAATGACTGATAACACTTCTCCCTTTCATCCCAATTACTGGCCTTTCTGCGATGCAACTACCCCATTCTTCTGAGAAGCTACTGCAACAGGCAAAAAAAATAATAATTTCCAATTGTACTCTGATAGCTAATCTGAATATATTTTTATATTGATAATTACTGAATAATGAATTACATTGTAAAGATGAGAGAGATTTTTCAGCAGAACTGCTGGGGAAAAAATCAATTTCCCCAAAACTGCAAAGATTACATTTGTCAATAAACAAAATGGACCATTCGTAAGTGTAAAGTACCGAGGTTTTAACATACTGGAATTGAAATGTCACCAAAATCAACAGAAGACACCTTTGGACGCTGAAAACCAAACATTTTCCACTGTTAAAAGAACTTAACTTTGAATTGATTTGCCCTTTAAGAAGCAGGAAAAAAATTGTAAAAACAGAAAAATATTTTTAGGGAAAAATGCAAAGCAGTTTCAGTTTCAAACTGGATTAGGAAAGAAGGAACAATCAGGCAATGAGTAATACTGTCAAGGTGTGAAAGCATTTCAAAGACAGGAACACAGCAATTACCACAGTGTTTCAGACCCAGAATCTAGGAGGTAGAGAAGTACCCTGTCTGCCACAGAGGATTAGATCTGAAGCTCATCTGTTTCCAGTAGCTTGAACCAATGAATCTCTAATAGCGGATCAGTGTTCAGCAGATCTCAGATCAGACACAGCATATTTCATCTTAAATCTTTGCCTTTAGCTATTATATAATTTTTAGGAAATTCATTAGCCAAATAAGAACCTATTCTAATCTTTAATCTCACTGAATTAATGCTCTCAACAACATCCTGTTGGAATGATCACTAAAATTTATATGCTTTTTTCCTACATGTTTTCCTGTTATTTGTCTCCTTCCTAAGGAAGACAAGTTGAATCCTTTCATACACTCTCATTAAACAGTTCTTTCCACTGTTTCATATCATCTCCATTGCCTTATCTGAAGAGTAAACACCTCTGAGGAACATCCCTGTGCTGAGGAGCAGCTCCTTCTGACCTTATGTAGGACTTTTACAGTGTTTCACTTTCTTGGCTCAAAAAATACACAGGGGGGTGCATGTACTTTGCAAGAAAAAGCTATTTAGGAGGAGAGGAGAGTATGTGGCTAAAGAGTTGCTATCTTTGGCTTTTCTCATGAATGTGTCCTCAGAAATCCCAGTGGCCAAAGTGCAGTTACTGACTGGTGGGAAGAGGCCTGCCACAACCTAGGGATAGCCCCAAATGCAGGTGAGCTATCACATAGCCATGGGAAGTGATACCAGGCCATTTAATGATGAGCTAGTTCTTCCCTTATACATTTATTTGCCTTTACTTGCAGAATTTTTCACTGCCACTATGTTGCCCAGTCTCATCTGACCCCGCCAACGCAACCCACTGAATGCAGTTTTGTATACTCAGCAGACTAGCAACACGATAATGTTCTTTCCTTTAAACTCTTGAAAGTAACACACAGTGTTGATTTGTGGCCCTGTTTTCTGAGGACATCCAATAGATACCCATTTTTCACACTGAAAAACAGCACTCCGTTCCCTTTCACTTACCCAGCACGGTATCAGTCTCAGGACACACTGAGATTAGCTCTCGCCACTGAAGTTGACTGCTCACACTTCCCTGTCCCTTCATTCCCTGGCATGCCTGATGGCTCTCCCAGCCACACTGCACACTGACATCACCCCTGGTCAATAGTTTGGGTTTAATTTTTGTCTCTTTCTGTGTCTGGCTATTCTCAGCCAGCTGAGCTCCAGACCATTAATCTGTTCCACACCTGCTTCTCAACAGCCTTCAGTTAATAAAACTCTTGCTTCTGACCCAGTTAAGTGGGGTGACCTAACAATGTAAAGACGTTTGCTATAAGACCAGTCCCCTGCGTCTGTATTTGACTGCTTTCTTAGTAAAGCTTTTGATTTATGTAATAACCTTTTTCCTTATCCTTCCGATCATGGGAACATCAGGAAATCCCCCACTGCCAATTCACTCTCTTATTGCCTGTGGTTCTAAGACGTAAGAGTTATACTTCAGCCACAGCCTTCACTGGTTGTCACAAACTACCCATCCCTGCTCTCCCTGCCATTCCACCTATTGAATTTTCCTTCTTATTTACTAAACCTTCACTTTCAGTGTAATAAGCAAACACTCAGATCAAACTGCTCTGCACTAAAGATCACAGGCAAGGAATTAAATATTGTATGTTCTTCATTCATCTTTAATATCATTACAAGTCTGTTAAAGGATTTGTGTCCATTGAACAAAAAAGCTAGAGGCATTACTGTAGCTGAATTCAGATTGCTAAATGTTTAACAAGGATGCTGACATTACAAAAGTTGGAGTCTCTGATCTCTCCTCATGAAAGCTATTCAGGTTGGTTGCAGGGGAAAACTATGTCATGGGCACCTGGGCACCTGCATTTTATTCTGTCTCAGTAACCCCCTCTCAGAGGAAGTGAAGCCATAAGGTCCTGTCCCAGTAACAATGAAGAGAAACTAATGAAGAGCTGGTTTATAGCCTTTTCCCAATCCTGATGTCCTGTCTGCATCTGGAGGGCAAGTATAAAACATGTTTTTCAGTGCTACAGAAGGAAGTACAAGTAATTAGTCCTCACCAGGCAATTCACACACGAGGTTAATCGGGCCCCTCACTAGTTTTAAAGCAGGGAGGACAAACAATTAGCAGGCTGAGCGCTCAGTGAGATGAGGACGTCAGCACAAGCATAGGGGGAGGCAAATGGAGCCCACATGCATCAGCCAAAAAGAGATCTGGGTGAACATTTTTAGGGAGCCTACCCTGGCCCTTTCTCCTATCCATTACTGTGGCTTGATCAGCTCTGCGCTCTGTGAACAATTGCTGGAGGGGCTCATTTAACCTACCAGTCACACGGCTGTGCAAAAGGGCTTGCTGCTCTGCAGAGGTGCTCCCTCAAGGACCCAGAGAAGACACTGCACAAACTTCGCTCCATCCCCAGACCCAGCAGGACGCTGCCTGTCTCTCACCCGTGATGGGAGGCAGCACTTTGGCCTCGCCTCAGGTCAGATTGCTCAGCTTGGAGCACGCCAGGTAACATGTCAGGGACAGACCACGTGGGGAACTGTTATTTCTGTGTTCAGAAATATCAAAAGTACAGGTGTTTGACTTGGAATAGTGCAGTTCCCTCTCAAGGTAGGAGATTTTCCTCACCTTATTACCCTGTGAAGGCTGAATACGGAGTTTTCTTTCTGAAGCACGGCTTTCGTTCCCTCAACATGCACACAAAAAACCAAGCTAGCTCCGTAATGTCTTCTCCAAATCCAGGATTTTGTAGTGAACGGCAGAGGCTCTCATGGTGCTAACCTTTGCTCCAGGGCTCTGCATATGGCACAGCACACGTGGCTGCACCATGGGGCACGTCCACTTTCCGTTCATTGCTGAGTTTGGCCACTGTTAGAGAAACTGGAGGAGGAGCCCACTGGGCTCATTAAACTTCACTATCATAAGATATCAAAATTTCTCTGGTCTTGAGAACACACCATTCTCTGAAATTCAGCATCTTGATTAACAGAAACGTACTCCTGAGCTGTAAACACCTACAGTGTCTATTATTGGCTTTAAACTCTAGCCTCCAATTCCAGGTTTTCCCGATTGCAGAGCATTCTCCCCCCCACCACCATCTTTAGCTTTCTTTATCAAGCAAGTATACTAGCAGTATTGTAAAAATCCTGCTATATTATCTGAGTTCAGGAGAATTCATCCAGTGGTTACCTTCAAAAGCCACGGAGCTAGGACTTTGCTTTAAAAACACCCGGCTCTTGCAATACAAGGAGTAGTCAGTTGCTGTTCATGGGTTTGCTCAGATGGAGCAGGTCCCCGGCTTTATGAACACAGGGTTCACTGTCTGTCCCATAAAAACCACAGCAAGAGAGTATTGCCTTCTGCAGAAGAACCATGTGCAGTATTTTTGGAGCCAGTAAAAGATTTTTGCTCGGTTTCTACAGGACATTCACAATGCTCTTCTTTAAAAAAGTGTGACTCCACTTCATTTTGTATCATGTAACATATATATGATTTTTACAGCAGTATAGTGTTCAGTCTGCACTTATTTTACAATCTCGGCAAGATTTCCTTATCACTGATGTATTTCCCTCAGCAGTATGTTTTCACACGGACTTCTGTTACCCTCAATTTGAACACCCAGGTGTAAAATCTATGTACATATTCTATAATTGCATACACATAATCCTTTCAAATTTCTCAGCAGCAAATGCAGTCCAAATGATTCCAAGGCCAGTGTACACAGTCCTGCTAAGAAGCAGAGGAAGAAAACCTAACCTCAAAAGTTTCTGTGTTCTACTAAACGCAAGCTGAGATTGTTCCCCTCCCCCTTTCAGGCATTTTTCATGTCATATCAGGCTTTTTCTCCCAATTCGTTTATTCATCCTGAATAGTATTTTACTCCTCAACTAGTCGTATTGACTTCAGTGGTACTCCAGACAGGGTAAAGGATTTGTCGGTGGGGATTAGATTGCAAGGTCAGGGCCTCGGATTGCAAAATCTTCCTTGCCTGGCATACCATTGTAAAGTACTGTGAACACTTACCATACTCTGAGATGGATCCCCAGCATAACAGTATCCATAGTGTCCGAAACATTCATTGTGCTTTTCAACAGTATGCCAGGCAAGTAAGATTTTCAATCTATGGCCCTCACCCTGCAATCCAACCTCCACAGATAAACCCTCATCCCTATACAAAGTATCACTGAAGTCAATGGGGCTCTAAACAGATGCAGAATATTTCCTGAGTGACACAGATGGAAAGACCGTGGGTTTAAGGTGCAAAGCGGCTAAAATTTGACAGGGCCAGTTCTGCCCTACGAGAGTGGTTCTGGTTTCTAGAGCTAGAGGACTTTAAAAGCAAGCGAGCTGGTCATAAGGGTTTTGAAAGTGACAACAGAGAGAAATTGGAAGGTTAAATGGTTGGTCTCCTCCAGAAATTATTTGCATTATTGCCCAAAATGCTCAAACACTCACACATCTCCACTTTTTACTTCACTCCTTTGACTGGAGCTCACACATACACCCCAGATCTGATCCTTTACTTGCTGTACAGCAGTGCGATGCTGATTACTGCACCCATCCTTTAAGCTCCAGTCCAGCAAAGAGCTTGTGCCCATGTTACTTGAAGCCTGTGAATCTGTGCCATTGCCATTATTAAGTCTGCCCGAGTGTCTGCAGTTACACACACGCTTAAGTGCTTTGCTGGATGAGTGCTCTTTGTTTCTGGAAGGTACAGGAGATGCAGGCCTGGAAATGCCAACCAGCACAGGCCCACCTCTCATCTGTCTCACTTTTATAACTTTGAAACTCTTCCTTCACTTTGGTAATAATGTAAAGTATCAACTAAAAATTGCAATGCATGCATTTCATTTGAGTTTTATTGCCTTAACAGACAGCATTAGATTACAAAAGAGGACATTTTTCTTCTCAGTTTTAGCTTATTCTTATGATTTATGATTAGATACAGCAAGAGTTCATAAACTTCCCTGACCTGCTGACAGTTTTTACAGGCTCCTTGATTTATTTCCATCTCAAACTTAACAGCTTTCATGTGACTGATATTCCTAGAGTCCTGGCATGGCTGCAGCACAGCCTGTGAGAGCTCCTCTAATCTCCATGTTACTAATTTAAATGAAGTCTTGGTCTGTTGTTTAAAAAAGACATTCGTCATCTCACGGAGGTTTACAGATCCTCTTGTAATGTAATGCCAGACACTTCTGAGATATGAGTTTTATAAAGCCTCTCGATATTGAGTGTTGTAAGACACACCAAGGTCACTTCAATATGCCAAAGAAAAAAAAACATTTGCAAAACAAGAGAAGAGGAATTCCTAAGAAACTGCATTGTACCGAGGACATTTAGAAATGATTTACACCATCTGTGAGTACATTTCAAAGATAAATCTGGTATTGGGGAGAAAAGGGGGGGGGGTGGTGGAGGATAAATTTGAATCCAGAAAAATCCACAGACATCCAGCCAACAGCTATGAGTTCCTGATAAAAAACAACTCACAGAGCAATATTCTCACAGTCATAGAGGTTGCAGCATCAACAGTTTCCCAGTGTGCTCCGAAGCTACTGTGCTAACTAAGGCTGCTCTTTCAGCAAAGATGCAGCTGGCATTCTGTTTTCATTGTACACTTTCCAAACAACAACAACAAAAAAAGATACATTTTGTAATAACAAAGACCAAACTAGTAAAAGAGAGAAAAGGGAAAGAGAGCGAGAGCAAGATAAGAAAAGTGGGTGTCTCTCTAAGCTCATATACCACCCAGCTGAAGACAGAAAGATATCATTATTTTTATCTCCAGAACATTTAGAAACTGGCAAAAGGTAAGTGACATGAAGGTGTATGAAGGTGGAAGGAACTTAACTGGAAAACATCAAGTAGGTTTTCTTTGACACTGATGGGTACAGCAGAGAGAGAACAACACCCGTAAATATTCGTGGAGCTTTGGAGGTTCTCCAGTGAATAGGTGTTTGAGGTCAACTGTGATCAAGCCTTAGTCTGACAGAAAATTGCTTTTGTAATATTTGTAGATCAGATAAGAAATGACAAGCAACACTAGGTTATGACACACTGGAGATATAAATACAGGTTGCCCAGCTCATATGATTGATTGAACCCTTTTATTTTTGCTGAAGAAATTTAGCTAGTGTTGCTGGCAACACACACAGAGCACTAAATAAACGTTACATACAGTAGCTTGTCAGAATTTATAAAAGAGCAATCGACATTTGCTTTACTGTCAAAACATCAGCCTACGAGTTTCCTCTCTTTGGAAGGAGAATCTGGAAAATAAAAGAACGCTATACAGCATAATACCTTCAAATCACAAATGCCATGGTTAAGTCTGAACCAGAAATGATAGCTGCTCTCATGAAATGAGCTCCGCATGTCCTCAAACAAAAACAACGTGCTTGCGAGTCTCACTGCAGCAAGCCACCAGCAGCAGTTGCTGTATAGCACAGAATATAGAGACAAACGTGGATTTATCGCAGAGCTTCCTATTCTACAGTCCAAACACAGATACTTTCACTGCAGATAGAGGTGGAAAAACAGTATTGCCGGGGCTGTACAGTGCCTGCAACTATATTGCAGCAAAAAGTGGATTATTAAGAACACAATGAGACTTTATGCCTAATTTCAGAGTTTGCACACATATGGGAATTAAAGTCCAAAGATCTCATTCACAATTATGCTGAAGAACTTCTAAGATTTCTTTCCACTGTCCAAGTAACATAAAAGAGTCATGTTTCACATGAAATAAAAACTCCCAGCAGTTTATCTTTCTAGGATTACACAGCGTTTTCAACATAAAAATCACATCCTCTGTTGGGCAAAGGTTCATTTTACAGACCAGATCCATTGGATCAAAACAAAGACTAGTAAATCAGCTTTGTGGAGCTATGCTGATTTTCCCTTGCTCATCTATATTTCAACAACCACCTTTCAGCCATTTGAGTAGGAGGAAAAGTTTGTTAATAGTATTACCCTGGAAGATGGGTATTATTCTACAGGGAGTAAAAAAGAAAAAAAGCCCAGCATCCCATGAGCTACCTCTTTTCACTCTGATAAGGGCACAGAATCTGTCTGCAAGGACAGATCAATTGTCAGCAAAACTACTTCCCTGCTGAATTTAAACACATTGCTCATTTTTAATTAACATGTAGCTAAATAAGTATTTGTGTATCTATGTGTATATCTGTCCTTTCTTACAAGGATCTCTTACAAGGATCTCTTACTCTCTCCCTGAGTGGTAAACCCGCCTGCATCAAGCCTCTGGAGAACAGGGAGTTCTCTGGGTCTCTGGTGTCCATCAACGAGACTTCTAAACCCACTGAAGATGTATCTGCACAGACATCCCTTTCCTCACCTCTTCCCACCGGCTAGCCAGGGGACAACAGACCTGGGCAACAGGTCAAGGAAAACCACTTTTAAGACCTAATCCTTGCTTCATTCCTAACTTTATCTCACATTAGTCTACTTCTGCCTGTTTTGAAATGAGTAGTATCTGCATTCTGGGTCATGTAGAGCAAATGCTGTCTCTAGCTGGAGGGGTATCCATGCCCTCCTATAGAAAGATTTGAGGTCATAATATCAGTAGCATAGTCCACTACCTCGGTGTTAACCCTCTCCTGTGTTTTTCATTCCTTCTTAGAGAAAAAGGAGACTTGACAATAACCTAGTACTTTATGGAGGAGACATATTAATGTCCCTCAACTGCAGAAATATCAACAATCACAATCTCTGAGTTTTAGTAGAAGTTTTTCTTCCTGTTATTTCCACTAGCTCCAAGGTAAAAAAGGGTATGTTTGCAGCACCTTCCAGGCCAGACAGTGTTACAGCAACTCAAGACTAGACAAATTCTTCCGAACACTCTTGAGTCATATTATGAACAGCTTCCACATATTTCAGTAAGGCAAAATACATCTATCTCTGGGGTAGCACATAACGTCTTTCAGCTTCCTTCCTTTACTGGATGGAGTGTGCATGTGTCAATCTGTGTGCAATCTCTTCTATCATGGTTAAGAATTGGTACCCGTCTCCCAGATTTCATAACCTTCTAATGGGAAAGGTCAACTGCTGGTAAGAGGCAAAGCATGAAATAGAGCTGAGAACGAAACAAAAGAGGGAGAAGAGAGAAAAGAAAGAATTTCAACACCATACACTAAATACCCAGATGTTAATAAAAAAATCCTCAATGGTTACTTGACAGGCTCTCATAGAAGGAAAACTTGAAAAAAAAAAGATCTCTCCATTGTGCAGCTTTTTTCTTTGTAACTCAATTGTATCCTTTATATCAGCCTTTCATCTTCCCAACAACTAACTCGGGGCATATTTACAATAAAAATAGAAGTTGGATTTGTTACAATTTGTTGAGACTGCAGATTTCCAATTAAAGGTGGTGGTATTCCTTCTGTCTGTATAGTTTTTACTTGGCTACTGAACATAATCTAACTGACCCTTTAGAATAGCCTTAAAAAAATCACAAACACTGATCTCCTTGAGAACCCACGATGCATGAAAGGGAAGAGTTTCTGCTTTGTTGTCTAAGGTTTACTCAGTAAAAGGTAGAGAATGTGAGACTTCACTAGTTGTATACTGATTGTATGGCTTTATTTCCGAGAACAAAGATGCTGTTCCTTCAAAGAACATTACTAGTAGGACAGGAAAATCATTTTAATATTTGACATCCATAATATTTAACACTGTGACTGGATTTTGTTCAAGTGAAAGGAATTTATCCATGCCAATTAAATAATTCACTGCATAGTTCAAAAGACCCTGATAAGAGTTACACCACAAACCATACTGCTTTTCCTGCTTTAATTATGAATTTGTAGTTAAAGCACATGACAGGGTTTCAGGGCTGGGTTCCACTTCCCGCTCTGTGATGGGTTACTGGGGGCAATTTCCTTCATCTCAGCCTTCCTGGGCCACATCCTTTGCTGGTGTAAATCAGCAGAGGTCCACCAACTGGAAAGGCACTCTGCTGATTTACACCAGCTGTGAATTTGACCTCTTGATCAAGAAGAAAAATGGGAATGGAAATGCATTTTCTGTGTCAGAAGAGTTACTTGTTGATGTTGGTTAAGGCATTTAAGGAGTTTCATTCTTTTTAACAAATGAGACCAATATCTAACTTCAAATATAGGCATACAAAGAGTATGCAGTTGAGTATTTTAGAGCCTTTAGAATGACTAAATTGTGTACTACATTTAAGTGATGAACAATATACAGAAACACATTCCAGGAACAAGATACCCAATTACAGTGTAGAATTTTCTTTCTATTTTCTTCCTTATATTTGATTGAGTATTTTCACTCTTTCAAACCAACAGAAATAAAAATGCCTAGATCAGTTCTGAGAACAGTATCTTGCTGCTTTTGCTGTGGCTGCTCCTATTCGTCAGGTGTTTTAACTAACATAGGGAAAATGGCTATTTCTTACTGATGGGGCTATAGTATGAGTAACTGAACTTCAAAGATGCCGGGCCAGATTGGATAGCAAACATCAAAAGCTTTTGACTCGTGCTGAGTAAACTTTGTATTCTGACACACAAGTTCTTATCTGTTCTGTTCCAGACTTGAGAGAGAGAGGGGCTGAATCTAACCAAATCACATTGTTTTTCCTTACAGCTGCCAACTTGGAAAAATATCAGGGCACAAAGGAACCATTAAAAACAAAACAAAAAAAGACATGTTTTTGTTAGTTCCTAAGCAACACAATATTGCCAAGATGGTGGCTCCTATGAAAATTAGAAAATATTAGTTACACATCACACTGTTATTTATTTATACTGCTCTGTGAAGCACTTTTTTTTTCCTTCTTGCAAACTGACAGATATTATGGAAAATCTGTTCTTTTGAGCAGGGTGTTTACACCACAACTGTTATGTATGTTTTGTCAGCAGCTTATTCCATTTGTTAATTCCCATTTCTATTTTAAAATTTATTTTGCTAGTTACTGAGTTGAAAAAAAACAGAGAATGAGAGAGAGAGGGAGATGGGGAGGGAGAGAGAGAGAAAGAAAAGAAAGAAAAGAAAGAAAAGAAAGAAAGAAAGAAAGAAAGAAAGAAAGAAAGAAAGAAAGAAAGAAA
>JASVER010000006.1:19999756-20081319 GCA_030449065.1 Oceanodroma leucorhoa | reverse complement strand
GAAAGAAAGAAAGAAAGAAAGAAAGAAAGAAAGAAAGAAAGAAAGAAAGAAAGAAAGAAAGAAAGAAAGAAAGAAAGAAAGAAAGAAAGAAAGAAGGAAAGAAAGAAAGGAAAGAAAGAAAGAAAAGAAAGAGAAAAAGAAAGAAAGAAAGAAAGAAAGAAAGAAAGAAAGAAAGAAAAAGAAAGAAAGAAAGAAAGAAAGAAAGAAAGAAAGAAAGAAAGAAAGAAAGAAAGAAAGAAAGAAAGAAAGAAAGAAAGAAAAAGAAATTTAAAACCTTATATCCACCAAAATGAATCCTGTTGTTGAGATTGTCAAAGTCATTTAAGAAAATTGGAAATCTTATCCCATTACTATTAATTACACAAATTTAAGAATAACTTTTTAAAACCTCAGCCTGCTTGTTCATAGCACTCTAGGCAGTGTGGGACACAGGAAACAAGTGTGTTTCTTCCCCCATCAGCCACAATGCATTTACCACATGGATCCTCCTACTCATGACAAAGCCTTGATTACATCGATGATGGTCCATGCTGGTGAAGGATTGAAATTACAGTAAGGTGACAAGGAATTTTAATAGCTCCTGGGAAATGTAATTGCAACATCTGCCCTGGAATCAAATGGCCAGCCCTTACATTTTGTAGAGTTTTACTCAAGAATTCAGCCTCTGAACCTGGAACATCTGACTGCTTACCTTAGCAGGTGGAAGTCACATCATGCATCATTTCAGCATTTTGATGGAAAGCTTTAAAACACAGTTGCGAATGAACAGATAGTAGAGAACCATTTCCAATCTCCACGGAGCACTTTGTTTCCACAAATACTCCACATTAGTTGTAGCACGTGCAGTCTTTCCATTACAACTGGAAGGTAACCTATCAGATAGAAGAGAAAGAGAAAATGGAAGCTGCTCTTATTAAAAAGTTTTCATCTCCTGTTCCACAGTTCACAGACCTTCTGAGACACTGCAGTCTACCATACCGAACTTCCACCTTTGAAATAGGCTGAGGAGTAACTGCTTCAAGGATAAATTCCAACAAAAACACAGGAATCTGGGCACAAATGAATACAAACACATCTGAACATGTTTCAGCTGCACTTGTTATAATGAGTTGGGTAAATGTGGAAAGAGGCTTTTAAGGAGCAAAAAGCACCATTAGCGCACCCCAACAATGTATAACACAAGACCATAGCTTTTTCAAGGAAGCCACTGCAGTCTACAGAGTCAGACCCCCCTTCCAAGACATGCTTCCAGGACTTGCCAGAAGTCCTCCAGCTGCACTCACGGTGCAAGATGAAAAATGGTTACTGCGTGGAGCTCAGGCAGCACAGCACAGCACAGCAGTGACCAGAAAGGAATGGTGCTGCCCCTAAAGTCACCTCAGGGACTGCGGCCTTTTGGGCTGACACAACTGCTGTACTAAGAGAGAAGGGCCATATTTTGACCTTCCTTCTCATTCATCGGCAGGGGAGAAATTCTGTCTGCATCACGGTATGAGCAGCATCCCCTGGAATGGTCTTGTCTTCCAAAGTTATAAGGCTCATTCAACAGAAATGTTTAAAAACCTGTTTTTTAAAGTGCATATGGCTGAGGAAGGACATAAGAGCAAACAGCTCATCCATAATCAGGGTTTGACATGAAGAGATGTGTTGCTGTATTTTTCAGCTTGCTGTAAATTCACTTCCAATGCACTCCTGTCTTGTGCTTGATGTCCTGCAACAGGCATACTTGGGATGATTGAATTAATTGAATGAAACAATATTAAGAATTTTAGATCTCATTCAGCTGTAGGGTAATCCTAAACCCCAGGGAAGTTTAACGAACAGTGTGAATAGACCCACCATAAGGCTCTTAGACAGCTATGATATGGTTTCATGTGGACTTTCAAAAGCTACCCACAAAATTAATACAAAATTCTGTTTTCAACATTTAGTAGCTTGTTCCACAGATGGCTCCTTTTGGCTTCAGTACTACTCAGGTATTTAGGAAGACCTGAGTTTGATTCACTGACCTAATTGAGATTTTCTGTGTGATTTTTGGAAGCTGTTGCTTCTAGGTCTCTGTCCCCCATCCAGCCTTGTAACAGGGCTACTAATCTTCTGCTTTTCTCTCTGGGATATCATGAAAATTAATACAGGTAAGATCAAGAGATGCAATAATAATAGTAATAGAATAACACAAAGCATTTTAGACAAATTTTCATGTACAGCTACCCAGTTAGGGACCAATTTTAATCTCACTTCTGTATAACCATATACTTCAGATGACAAGTGTAAATCTGTTCCTTTTTGCATAGTGTTTGTGTTCCTTTACTTGCCTTGGACATAGAAAACCGTGATTGTACAAACACAGTAAAGAAAAAACTTGCAAAAAGAGAGAAAATATATTTCTTTTGGAAACAAAAAATAATTGAAAATATAAAAAAGAAACCCATGAAAACAGCCAGGATTCAATCTAACAGTAAATATTTCATTCAGCTGCATGGTTTTTGCAATTTAGAGGAGAACCACTTGAAACCATTCAAAGACACAACCTTACGCCTTATTCTGCTGTAAGATTAACTTTGTGGAGATGCTAAATGCTGCATATGAAGGATGCAGATTTTTTCAAACAGAAAAACAATGCTCAGAGTAATCCAGGCAAGAAAGGCTGCAGATGTATTTCAAGAACTGTTAACGACACTTGAGTAATCAAGAAGGACACTAAATCTGCCCTCCTTGGCCATAGTTATAACATGCCCTATTGACACACAGCCAGTTCTCCGAACTAAACAAAACCATTTCCAAGTGAGGTTGGAGATTCAGCTCTCCCCTCTGCTGCGGGACTGCATGGAGAATCTGTGATGGGGAACAGAGCTGGGTTCTCTTAAGCCTTCATGTCAGGAAAGCTACCGCTGGATCTCTGTAGAGACAAGAGAAGTAGTCTCTCTCAGGAATTGTTCTGAGACCCCTCTAGTCGACCTTTGATTGCCCCCCACACACCCTGCTAACCACTCTGAATTTTATCACTGGCATCAATTTTAGGCTATGCAGATATTGCAAGGTAGAATATAGGACTCCTACAGACATACTGCAGGAGTATGAGAAATACTTGCTTTAAGAGAAAATTTGGAGGGCTATAAAACAATAAGTATTAACCACATCTTAAATTTTCTTCCCACATCTACTCTTTAACTAGTAAATTTGAATACATTTTGAGTCTTCACTGCTTTTGTGGCAAAAATAACTCACATCTAGTTGAATGATGAATTTGCAAGCATCCAAAATGACCTGAAATGAACAAACAATCATTTTTCCTGCAGAGTTTGCACAGATACCTGCTTTATGGAGCTCTTAGGACTAAGGTAAAAATCATCGAGAGAATAAATATTTAGCTTCAGCTGCAAGGGGAGAGTATGTTAACACACCTCTGCCTTTCTGTTTTTTTGCTGGAACTCGAAGCAGAAGTGGCAAGAAACCACAAAGAAAACTGATTTCACACTACGCTCAGATTAACTACAAGACATGCCATGAATCACTTGCTACATATCTGTTTTATTGAACAGAGAAATTCAAGACGATATAAATCTGCACTTTTCAGCATATACTAAGCAAAGGTCTCCAAGTACCTTAATTTATGTGATTAATCTCACAGTTTGCTAGGAGGCCTGCTGTGACACAGCCATGAGCCCCATATTGCAGGTGAGGAACTAGAGCATCCAAGAACAGCCACACCGAGCAACATAGCAAAGGGATTTATGGCAAAGACGTAGTTTAACCCAAGTTCACCGATCCCCAGTCTGTCCCTGAAACCCAACTTGGAAGTTTATCTGAACTGAATCAGTGGTTTTTTTTCTGATTCTTCTCACTGTATATCTCAATTTGGGACAAAATAGAATAATAAGCAACCAGGAATAATATAACTCATATTTCTTAACTGGAAGGGGATAGGCACCTGTTATTTGGGTTGGGCACTTCCAGTTGCCCCCTGCACTCAGAATTGCCTCCCTCAATTTTTGCAGTGTCTGTGGAGAAGCACTGCCCATCACTGCAAAGGTGATTCCTACTTAAAATACAAAGACCAAAGTTCTTCTAACTTGGCTACCTGACAAAAGTCAGTTTTGTTACCCCAGATCCCAAAAGCCAGTGGTACCTGAAGGCAGAGCCAGAAGGCTCTGCTGCTTAGGCCAGGTTTCGCTCCCACCAAGCTTGAACGTGGACTTTGTTCATTTTTTCTTTACATAATGAGGGTTTTTCTCAGGTAGGGCTCTGCTTTTTTTTTTTTCTTTTTAGTTGAAAAGCAGTCTATAGGAAAAAGTATGCAGGGATATCACTTTTCACACCGTTGTTGACATGATATGTCTGACTGCCCTCTTCTGTAAGGGCTTTGGAAGAGAACTATCACCCAAACCAGCTCTGACCTACAGCCATTATACGCTGTTCTCCCACTTGAAGGTCTGACAGTACACTACAAACATGGCCTCGGCCTCAGTCCTTGCAGTGCACCACTGAGCCAGGCGAGGTTCCCATATTTTTAGAAGAAGAAACAGGCTCCCTGGTTGTCCTAGACTCCTCAGATGAGCAGGGCCATCAGTGGGTGAGTTCACACCTGACTAGGGTTCAGGGTGTCTTTGGAAAGGACACCTGCCTCAAATGTGGTTTTACATGGTTTTTTTCCTCTACGCTGACCACAGCCCAAGAACAACTGGGTGAGCAGGTACTGCTTGGTGAACGGAGGTGTGTGAAAGAGGATGCACACGCGCGCTGGTGTCTGCAAATGTGGCATCTCTTGTGAACCCTCGGTACTGTTTCATTACCTGAATTCTTTTAATTAAGAAACATCTGCCAACTCCTGCACTCTGTCAGAATATACCACTGATGTTTCCTTTGTAGTGCCTTTCATAACATATGTAAACAGGCAGAAGAAAAATCTTGCTGTTACCATCTTTCGATTTTATGAGTAGCTGAGGCTGTTTAAACTGTAGATTAACTTTTACAGGCCCGTCTCCCTCTCCAACCACAACTGCCACCACCCCACCCCCCAGCAATGTTTGAATAGACAACTTTCCTGTGCCGGTATGTCAGATAAAGATAATTTTAGTAGATGTTTAAGAGGGAGGGACTCTTGTTTCACTGAAACTAAAATCATAACATCCATTTCACGTGCCTGTATGTGCTTTGTCCCCTCTCCCCCCAAGCAGTCTTGGATGAGTCTATACTTTTTGGGCCAAGATCCCAGTTATATGATAGGTGGCCTGTGTGCTACCACAACTGCACTGTTGGGGGCGGGGTCTTTCAGCATACTCAAGAAAATGGGTCTTTTTTTGCTTTTTCCATGTCAATACATTTTCCAAATGACACTTCTTATGTCATAAAACTCCAATCCTCTGTCAAAGCAGAGACCAGATTGTGAATATATTGTCTAGCCCAAATGTGAATTGCATGTCCAGGAGATCTTTCTATCACCCCCAGTGGTGATATACGTGGGAATGGTGAAGGGTGTCTGTGACAGCAATGCTTCCATCTGAGTGGTGGTGTATGAACACTACATGTACAGGTCTGCAGGCTGGATTGCATAGCCAAGCATATCACAGATTAGGTGCAACCTACATGTGCTGCTTCTACAGCCTCGCAGCTCACAGAATGTTTTATGAAGATCTATTATTCCCCCACCCCAGCTGACTAAGATGCTTTTATTTGCATCCTGCCTGAAAATTGGTTGTGGTTGAAAAAAGTGGAAAGAAATACCATACTTTCCCTGACCTCCACTCCCTGACTGCCTGTATGTCTGTGGCATTATAATCTATTTGAATTGTCTTCCTCTTAAGATTGTCCAAAGAACTAAGTGCAAAGACATATAGTAGCTACCCTTTTTAAGAGATTGTCTGCGGTTGTCTTCCCTCACAGTTCTATACATAACAAGCAGAGCACATACTTCCAGGCTTTCACTTTAGGTGATGCAAACCAGCAACAAGAAATAGAGTACAATATACACAGTTTGAAGTGTTAAAGTGACTCAAAGTCCTAATCCCCTGCTTCATTTCCCACATACTCTTACCCCTTTAAATACTTGTCCTTTCTCTTGGAACATTATTTCACCTTAATCTGCAACCTTTGCTTTTTAGTTCTGAAGAACTCCTACCTCCACAATCCCTGTGTGCAACCAACTCTTCCCTTCAGCACTGAAAGGAGCCTTAAAATCTACCAGCTCCATCTCTGCTTGCTAACCCCTTTCTTTTTCCCCATTATGCTGCTCTTTCAGCTCCAGTCAGTCCTGCCACTTCCACGATCAGTTCTCAAGAGGATCTCAAATGAGGTCCCAGGTGAGACATATACTATTTTTTTCCTGGTCACATCATAATAAGTTTCATGTACTCTCCTGGGCTGTGAAGGTTCAAAGCATTTTCTATTGCTCATTAAAAGTGAAGTCAGCGGCTGATGCGGCTGAGCTAGGTTTGGATAAAGAACCTAGGTGTGCTGGAGGCAGGCAGAAGGAAGTGCTTGAACAAATATTTCTTACTTCAGGAAAAGATATAGCCAGTCCCACTGAAAATACAGAGGCAAATTTCATTTCCTCCAAAAATTTCCTGCAATCCATTTTTTTTTTTAAGTCAAGATATTTACAGTGTCTGCTCTGTGCTTGGATTAACAAAGTTAACTATCAACATAAGCACTTGCGAAGAAAAGTCAGTCCACGGATACTACAGAGAGATGGTTTTTCTACATCAACCTTTTCTAAAGTGCTTGCAGCCACACGGAACATCTGAAGTGTTTGAACTTGTGCAATTAGAACAAGTTGTCAGGGACACAAAAAGCTTTTCAGAAGAGCACAGAAGCTGCCCGTATGTTATCTACCAGTGTCATATACCTTCAGCCTAGGAATCATCAGAGCCTAGGCAGCAGGGTATGAAATAAAGATCTTCTACGCCAACCATATTTCAGCAAGCTGCGATTTTTTTCTCTAATAAACCCTCTTCCCTGCAGCTTCTCCTTCTGTCTCTAAGTTCTTCTTTTTTTGCTCTCTGCCCTCTGTACTTTTTCTATTTTTCCCCCATTTCTCTGTCTTGTCCCCCTTCTCCCCTTATTTCTTCTCCCATTTCTTTCTCTGCTCCTTGCTAGTGTATGTTCTCTCCTTACCCCAGTCCCTCCTCAGCCCCGGTTCTTTGATTCTCTTTTTCTTTCTTGCTGCTTCCCTATTCTTCTCTCTCTCCTTTCCTCTTTGACCTCAGTTGGATTGTTGCAGGTGTCTGTGCTGTCAAGAAGCCCTCACTTCCGGCCTCATTCCAGTACACAAACCTCTTTCCTATCACAGAAACCACACATTCTCCCAAAATTTATTAGATTTTTAAGGAAAAGTGCAAGACAAAAAGTTCTCCTCCTGAATAAATATTCCTAAAGATTCAGTGCTTGGATCTAGAGCTTTGGTCCCATGCCCTGTGAAAACTGGGTCCAGTTGTGAGAGTCAGATGAATTTTCCCAGATTTTGGCAATGGTTGGTGGCTGGCAAAGCCTCGTGGATGGCAGACTTCCGGTTCTGGATTTCACATACTGGCTTTGTTCTGAATCTGAACAAAATGCCCAAATTTTGAAATGCTACATAAAAATTTCACTTTGAATCATGGCATTTAGATTAGAGTATATAATAAGGAAAATAAAAGCAAGTTTTTTTCAAAATAGAATTGGAAATGCATCCTTCCTTCTTAAATACTGAAATGGGATGCCTTCCCTAGATTTTTACCTGCACAAAATTTTCATTAATTCCAGGGGATTCTTCAAAGTGCTCTCATAAAAATGAGGAAGAAACTGTGACAGGTTGGAGATTTTTGAGAATTTTTGAGATTTTAAATGCCTTGCATATATATGGTCCCTGGGCACACACTGTTGTTGTGCAGTATATCGTGACAAACAGGATCAAGTATCACCTTAGCCTTGGTGTTCTGTAGACATAACTGAGCTAGCTTTAAATTAGCTAATGTGACTCCCCTAGCACCACAGTTACAGTAAAATTATGATCCCCATGAACCTAAGGAAATAGGAAGACACTTTGTCCAAAACAAGCCCTCTTGTGCCTTGGCTTCACAGTACAAAGGTAATACAGGTTTGGCTGCACCAGCTGGAGTCACTGGGTTGAATTCTATGGGGCCTGAGCTGCTGGGGAGGAACAGTTGTGTCCTGTGCTCTCGCTGTCCCTAGCCAGCCTGAACAACATAGACGGGATTTCAGCTGGCATTTGCAGTCAGCAGGAGCTGTGCGTAAGCAAGTGCCACATTTCGTCTTGGTCTGAGTGAATATCCCTGCACAACCACAGCTGCGCTGCCTCTTACATGACATGAAGGGTAGTGCCAGTAGCAGGAACTCTCCTGCGTGCAGCTTGGGGCTGTGACCTGGGACAGTGTGCTAAACTCAGCACTGGTTCTTGTTAAGGGACAGTTGAAAGGACCAAGCTGCTACATGGACATTTGAGGTAAACATTCGGTTTCAGCCTGTTTGAATCTAGAAGGCCTATCAAGCAAGCACAACCATGGCGTGCCCTTTTCCACTGCCAGCGACATGTGTTCCCACACACCCCTGTCTAAGCAGCAAATGACTGTATAAATTTACATATCAACCACTGCCCACAATGGACAGAATGGTTAGGGCATCTGCATATGCTTCTGAAGTGGAGTTTGAGGCTCAGACTTCCGCAGAAGGCTGTCACCAGTTGACCTATCTATAGGGGGTCACGTGGGCAGAAAGTTAGGGGCAGGCTGATGTGAATACTGGTCCAGATAGTCTAAATCATGTACAAATACCTATATGTGTCCAGCAGGACTGTTCAGTATATCCACTTGAAGAAAGCAGGGCTGCTTGGACTCCCAAAACCACTTCCCAGTGACTCCTCACTGTTACAGGATTCTTCCTTCCTTCTCCCACAGCCCACCTCTAAATGACTCTGATAATTTTCTGAGTTTTGACATGTACTCTGAAGGTCCATTAGATTAAACTTTTACAGACCAAGGAAAAGAAGCAGTAGAGATATGTCAACAGACATCTCTGAAAGAATCCACTGAAGAATGGCTGGAAAGTAAATACAGATAGGAGTAGAAAAAGATGGAAGTTGATAGAGTCAGGACAGAGACGATCAGGAGAGTGGATGTGGGGGGAGGACAGAAAGATCTGGTTCACAGGAGAAGCCGTGGAAATGTGGTCCTTACTAACCGACCAAATCTGTCAAAGGGGCTGGCTACGAATCCTGGCCAGGCCTTAGACTGTGGCCAACTCATTCCTACAGACCTCCTCATGTACCCACAAGACAAAACTCCACTGCTGAGTCAAGAGCAGTTCATAGACTTTCACTGGTAGATACTAAGTGTGGGACACATTCACTCAAGCTGGATGTTTTGCAGAGACTGCAAGGTAGAGGTGCCTTCCCTTGATCTAGCCCAYATCACTGGCAGAAGAAAAAAACAGCTCAGAAAGCACCACAGACACAAGAAGCTTGGTGACTGTTTTAAATACATCAGTCTCACAATATCTTACAAAGGAGGGTATTTCTCATTTTACAGATTATGAAACAGAGGCACCGAGGGACCAAGTGTCTTGCCTAAAGATGAGTGAGCAAAAATGGGGAATGAAGTGGCCCTCCTGATCTCCAGCCCACTGCCTAGGCAGCCAGAGAGAACTAGTTTGAATACATATATTATAAATGCTGCTGAGGGATGAGATGACACCATCTGAAAAGGTTTTTCCCTAATTTGCATAATAATAAATACATGTATAAATGGAATTAACTAGCAGGGGKTTTTTTTGTCTGTTTGTTTTAATTATTTCAAACTGTAGTGTTTGTAAATGTGATCGACACTAAACCTTTATTTAGACTGTGCTTTGAATAAATGTATCGACATTAAAATTAGTCACCATAACCTATMAATCACAGGATGGGTTTAGTTATGAATGTTACAAGTGCTATATTAAGCTTCCAAACAGAATGAATTTCTTGCTCTAGGAGACCTTGATAAGTTGTGCATTTCTAACGCAGAATGAGATATGCAACTTGGAACAGTTTTTTGCAATAGCTTTAATTTCTGAGAATTGGATTTTCTTATTGCAGCCAGTTTAAGGACATGCTGGGAGACAGAAGACAGCAAGTTAAATTCCCAATATTGCATATGTGAACTCTGCCACAGTAAGGGAGATTTTCAGTAGTACAACTGAAAATTTGGCATCTCACTCCTTTCAACTGTCACTGGGAGTTGAATGCCTTTTTTTGTTGTTGTTTAGAGCAGCCAAAAAAAGCCTATATGTAATTATGCATTTTTATGGAAAAGACAGAGGTTGGTTCCTAAATACCTGCTAACTCATACAGTATCCAAAATCCATATGATATCAATTATTCCAGAGGGAGKTCAGTTTATTACCTTTTTTCTTCTGTGATTCTACTTCTGTTTGAGACCAAAAATCAAGATGATGTCCTCTTAGGATTATAGTTTTCTATATTGATCCTGCCTTTGCTATCTCAATGTCTTATTTGTTAGATGTAAAAGATATGACTAGGCATATATCATTGTAGAACAGAGGAAAAATCACTGAGATTGATGCATAAGCAAAGGACAAGTGCATTAACAAACCTAGCTGTCCGAAAGTCAGGGCTAATGTTAACCAAGAAGCACATTACTGTGATTCCATCAGAATGTTCTTTTATTTATTTAACTTTCCCATTTTCATTTTTATTTGGGTAAGATAATTGCGTGAGATAAGCTCTCTCTGTGTAGGTTGGAAGCATGCAGAAAATCAGCCTTTAGACTGGAATATTTACGCTAAGCCTAAGCATTAATGATGTGTAATGGTCAGACCGTATTTGCATATTGAAATGATCTCAATTAAAATCCTTTATCAGATGACTTCAAAGAGACAACCTCTGAAACTGCAATATATTTTTCCATGAAACACAGCCTATTAGGGATGTAATGTGTTTATCTGCATTTCTAAAGACAATGACTTTAGTGTTGATTTTGTAATGAAGTAATAAAAGATACATTTCTTTCCTTAGGCTCCATACCTCAAAATTCTCTTATCTTTCTTCATAATGCACTTACTGAGCCCTGAACTTCTTTGAAGGACAAAAACATAAAATAGTCCACAGAACTTGAACTAAATAATGCCTTACCCTTCAATATTGTTTCTCATCCTGAGAATCTAAGTACATTACAAAGATTTACAATGTCTAAAAGAGATAAGAGACTTTTAGGGCCCTCTTCACCCACCACTGGAAGACAATCATCTCTGAGCAGGCACACAAAAACTTTTTATGGCACCGAGGAATGGAATGCAAGTGGAGAGTCTTTGCAAGAAGCAATGAAGCAACCTATGTAAAGAGGGTAAACTGCTAAAAAAAAGGAAAAAGATAATTCACCAATTTATTTTTTCCATTTCTTGATAGATTTCCATTCATGGAAAAAATCTCCAGCCACATGCAAATTTTTAGAAAATGCATTTTAAATCTTATGTTTTAAAAGGCTTTACGTACTTTTAAAAGGGAGGATTATGATAATTTTTCTAAGGAGTTTCAGTTATTTTCACAACATTTAAAAAGATCGGTTTGTTAAAATAAAGAGAGTAGCTGCAAAACACAGCATTTCATTTATTAACAGAAAGGCACAAAGGTAATGAATGAATAAATGGGGGAACGACATGCCATTTAGCGTATTAGAGTCAAAGTTAACACATACTAACCATTGGAAGACTGAGTTCTGATAACATAGATTATTTTCTGTCTTGTAGCTGGGATCTATCATTGGAAACATGTGTGGCAAGTATTGTCTTGATATTTGGTTCTTTATTGTTTTCTAAAGCCACATGAGTCATTATCAGCTACGTCCTGGACAAGAACTGCGCACTCATAAAAATAACCATAAGCTCCAAAGATAAAAAGATTTCAGCACAAAGATTTTTCATCCAGAATTTCTCAAGGGAACTAGTGCCACCTGCAACTCAGACATCCAGCAAGAGGGAAGGAATGATACAGTACAGTGATTTGAGTGACCTACCACCCACTACAGATAAAAAATAGCCAAAGAAGAGGCTCTATTTCCTCAAATCTAATACCGCATTTTCTCACGCTGTAAGGAGTGACAATCCTGGAGTCACCTAT
Organism: Oceanodroma leucorhoa; assembly: GCA_030449065.1. Lineage (NCBI taxonomy): Eukaryota > Metazoa > Chordata > Aves > Procellariiformes > Oceanodroma > Oceanodroma leucorhoa. Next base: position 20,069,213 of record JASVER010000006.1, on the reverse strand, counting down.
TAGGGATAAACTCCCTCAAATTATCTCACATATATCACAAGACACAGTGTACACAGGGAAGCAGCTGCCACGTATCAGCTGCTCTGGGGTAATTACCGGTGTATATTCTCACGGTAACGGTGAGGACACTTCCTCATCTTTCAATTCAGAGTAAACTACCTTGCATTTATGACAGGGTAAGACTATAGAGAGCCTAGTTACCACACAGCCACTGATTTACAATAGCTAGCTCCCTTGTGTATGTACTCTTGCTCCTCAGCAAATACGAAGTAAGTTGAATTAGCTCACCTCAAATTAAACATTTTCATTATTTGAAATCATTTGTTATCTCTTATGCCAAGGGTCTTTCACTAAACAAGCAACTGAAAGCGATTAAAACAAATCATTTGTTGTTGCAAGAAAGTGCAGGCAAGGGTTTATTTTTATTTAACTTATGAGAGAGAAAGATTTGTAAGAATTAAAAAAAAAAGAAAAGAAAAATGTTCGTTTTAAAATACAGACAAAGTCTTAGATGCTGCCTATAGTGTGGTTATGGCACTATAGTCTTCAACTAGTGTTTTGACTACGAAATTTGAATTCATGGAGTCCAACAGAAAATCAAAGAAGAAAATATAATTGAATCAAACTGAAAATACTAGATGAGATTTGTTGTAACTTCCCTCTTGAACCAAATGTGAGGATTTATGGGATCAGCCTAGATTTACCCATAAAAAAGAGAAAATGTGATCAACTTTGAGGACTCTCTAGTCTGAAGTGTATTTATCCTAAGAATTTATTTTAATACTAAATAGTACTAATATACTATATAGTCTATGGTATATTTAGTACTGTTATTACCTAGTATTAGAGGGTAGCATTAGTACCTAGCATTTAGCACTACTAGTGTCTAGCATTAGTAGTAGTACTAGGTACTAATAGTACTAAACAGTAGTCATAGTACTAAATATTTGTACTAATAGTAGTAATGTTTATCTGCTACACAGCTGAACACACCAGAAGACAATCAAGAGTAGACTGCAAAGCATTCATCACCGGAGTCCTGCTGCTGAAACAGAAATAGAGACACCAGTGTCAGAGAACACCAGTGTTCTCACCTCTCTCAGGAGGTGAGATCAAATTGGCCCATATTTTCTAACACACATTCATAGCATTTCCAGTGTGCTCTTTAGAACTACTTATTCTTATACAGATAACCAGCCTCCCATTATTAGTATCAGGCTACCAAAAAATCTCCATCAGCTAAGGTAGAACACCAAGTTTACCACCCGTATTTCGGCAGGTGCAACATTCCCCTCGGGAAATAAGAGCAGTAAGAAGGGCTACCGAAGAAAGAAATTCAAAGGCATTTGCAGCAGCATAACAACATCCCATTTAGCTTAATGTTTCTCATTTTATTTGGAAGCTTTGCTGTAATTGGACAGAGTGATTAGAACACCTTTTTATATTAAATGCACATTTTCCTTTCAATAATATCCATGCTAAATGAGAAGAATGCTATTCAGCCAGTCAGCTGGGTTTGGAGCAATGATCTATTTTACCCCTCATTTTTAAAGCTTTTTCTAATCTGTGATTTTGTAGAGAAACTATACATGAAGACCGTCAATATACACTGGCTTAGAAAGGAGAAGAAACAGAAGAGAAGCTCTTCAGAAATATAGAGGAYCCTGTAAGGAGAAGAATCGATTACTGCCAAATAAGCTTTCTGAAAGTTTATCATTCAAAACAAGAGGTCACAAAGACTGACACTGACAAGGGAACAACTGCAAAAAGCACTACGAGGAATTCAGACAGARTATCCTTCTGCAAAGGACTGTCATTGCACAGAATAAAATGGTCTTTGCTGAAGTCAGTAATAGATGTAAACTGTGAACATCAGTTCAAGAGGGAGCTGAACATGTTCGGAGCAGGGAGTGAATGTAGCCATGCAGTCATAACAGAAATAATTGTGCATAAGATGGTGAGCTACCATACCTGGTGATTTGTATTTTCTGTCGCCAGAGGCAAGGTTTTGATGGACCGTGTGCTTTTCTCTGGGCTATTATTACTTGTATGTCTCTAAAAAGTGCCCTCAGCTATCACAGCAGCCACAGTAATAAAATGTAAGTTAATAATATTATTTATCCTGTAACCATCATTCATGTTTACTGTTCAATCACTTCTTTTTCCCTTCCCACTATACCTCCCTCCTATTTGCATTTGAAGGTTAAAATCTCAACAAAAGCTATTTAGCATACAGGTCTTTTTCAGCTCACACCATCCCAGTACTGCTCTGTTGCCACATGCACAATGCATATACACATACACAGACACACATGTGCTCAGATACTGTCTTGAGATCTTTCTCTTCTTATCTCCCCTATCTACCCAAAACTGTGTTTGAAATTACTCTGCAAGACAGAGCCATGAGTCTCTCCATGTTTTGCCTCTAAAGGGGCATGCTTTTCAGATTCCTACTCAACCAACAGTTGCCAAAACAATGAAACTCAATTGACAAAGCCATGACCTCCCTCAGATGCTTAAGCCACCTTTGCCCCAGCAGCACCTAAACTGGGATCTTCCTAATGTCTCCAAATGGAGTCACAGTGATTTGGAAAAGGAGTTTAACAGAGACACAAGCTGAAGTCCACCCCAGCCTGAGAATCTGACCCATCACAACTCCTACATGTGCCCAACGTTTCCTCCATCCTCCAGGGGCAGGAAGGAATGGCTGAACGCAAACCAGAGAAAAGACACCAGTGGGTCTTGCAGGTATACTAACAGTATGATGGTGCTGAATCACACCACTTTCAACAGAGTGAGCATATGTGTAATACCTATTTGTCAAAAAAATAGGAGATGCAGAGAAAGTCAGCAATGTTTTCAATTATACAAACTATATAAAACAGGGGACTGACTCCAAACAGAACTCAGAAAAGTTGACTACCAAGTTTTGTATTTATATAGAAAATAAACCCTCTTCTTAAACGGTCTGTTTGCCTTTACATTACTACTCTTCAGTCCCAACCAAAATAATCCTTACTGAGCCAGACAGAGTCCTCTACAGACAGCTGATGCAGCCAGGCAGACAAAGGATGGGAGGGRAGCACAGAGGTGAAGTCACACATCCATGTCCACCCAAACTCAGCACCAAGGCACAGCAACCTTTGTCCCAGCTAGAAAAAGGCCTTTTCCATTTCACACCATTCAGGAAACAAAACCCACAGCTTCATTTCAGTCAACACGGCAACATCAGCAGTTATCTAAAGAGGAGGCAACTGCCTCCCATCTGGGTTTGCTATGAAATCTGCTGGGTAGACCACCTACACTTCACGCCGGGTCTAGAACCACCGTGCGTACCTGAGGCACTCACTGAGGGCTACAGTCACCCTGGGCTCCCTCTTGCCAACGTCTCCACAGGGGCAGAAACAGGAACCTCTAGGGAGCAATTTAAACTACATAAAATCTGAACTGCTCCCTGAGATGACTATTGCCCTTCACTGACGAAGGAGGAAAACCAGGTATCTGTCCCCTTATGGATGCAGTTAAGTACCTTCTCTTATATAGGATGCACCTGGACAAATATATCTGAGAATATATTTGACTAGACATACACAAAATGGATTAAGGTGCTTTGCTTGTGATAGCATAGGGTAGGCTAGGAAAAATCCATAAATGCATTGTTACACACTGATAGTATCAATTCTCTGCGTTTCTACTGCAGCCTCCTTCCGACGATCATAAAGCACTTTACAGAACCAGAAGCCTTGTCTATCTAGCGGAAATACATCATCTAGGAACCACTTTGGCCCACTTAGTGCACTTGTAGGACATCTTCTAACCATGAACACAAGTGCAAAACCACTTCACTCTTCATTTCCCTTAACACCTCAGCCTCAGTTTGCATTGAGGGTTCACGCCCCTGCACTAACCCCCTTTAAAATCGCACTTGAAACACACTGAAGGGTTTACAGTGTCCCTAGGAAAGGAAAGATAACCATTGCTTGTGTTCTGCAGAAAGGGAACTGAGGACCAGGAAGTATCTATCATACTGTTCACACTCAGTACTAAGAGTTGTTTCTCCACTAAAGCATAGAGAAATATCAAGATCCCATAACTTAAATGGAGACTGAGCAAGACAATTTAGAAGCATTGGCTTTTTATAGGGGCATGCGTTTTGCAAGAATGATGGCAACTAAGACTGGTCAGGAGCTACAGAGAGCCCAGCACTGAAACTTATCTGGTATCTGGGAATGATAGCCAGGCAGCAGGCCAACAACATTGGGGCTGTTGCTTGTGTATGCTGAGGGTCAGATGGTGCTGGCCTACACTGTTAGGCCTTACTAAGTTATATACAGCACCATACAGCTGAGTTAGTTTTAACTAGCCCCTGAACTGGCTAAGAATAAAAGTAGCTGTCACATACACAAAAAATTACCTTCTGCAGGCTAATCAAGGTCACATTGGTAGTCTCTGTTCATCAGGAAAGGAAAACACACCTCCTGAGTCTCAGTTTAGTGCTCCTTCCATCAGTGTGTTTGCCAGAATCTCCATGCATTTGTGTCTATATATTGTATGTAAGAGTACAGCCTCTGGGCTCCATGTATATACCAAGGATCTTTGGAAGCGTTACCTGAAGATCCCAGTTGTAATGACATCAACAATAGACCCACAACAAAACTGCAGTAGTTCAAAACATAATTTTACATGACCAGCATACTGCATTACATTCTCCAATCTCAGTGCTGCAGAAAAGAGAGTTTCTACACTGAAATCCAGGCCTAAGATCGTGCACGCCTCTGAAAAATATCCTGGTATTTCTAATTCTGTAGATGGGAAGACTGAGGGGCGATGACATGAAGTGAGCTGTATGATGTCAAACTGACTTTGCTTCTGAGCACAGATGTAATATCTAGGGACCTGAATCTGACAACATTTATATGAGTGAAAGAGAAAGGCTGTAGCCAAACATCAAGGAATGATAACAGCATCAAGTCCAAGTCTCTTAGGGCTGGAACCATATAGGTATTGAAGCTACCACTTCCACTAGCCCTTTGGATCATGGCACCAAAACCTAGACTGCCTCTTGCCTATCTAGAACATCTATTCCAGGTGTACATGGAGTCCCTCACAGACACAATGGAGAATTTTCTTCTACAGACACATTTATAACACGTTAAATTGGAGCAATGCTGATTAACAGCAGGCAGGACTGCAAAGATGCCTGCACCTTCACCCAACTGAATAGACCAGGATTTTTTTCAGAATAGGTAAGTGAAACCTCTTCTCCATTCAAGGAATCACACATTAAACACACACATCCTTTCCCAACACACAGAACCTATCTACCTTTCACTGCTGGCTTACTAGCACTTACACAAACAGGCAAGATGGTAGGGGGAACAGAGAAGGACCTAGCACACAGGTTTGTTTTTCTGAAATGGTATTATGGGAACATCAGTTGGGATAGAAATACAGGAAATCAAATATTGAGGAAATAAATGAACTGCAAAAACACCTATTGTCGTATCAGTATTTTGAATTGAAGAGTTCTTTGTGTCCTTTAAGGAAGGTTTTCTCTAACAGTGGGAACTATACCCTCCCTTAAGAACCCCATGCAGAAAGCAACTTCCTATAAGAGTGTCCAATGGTTTTCCCCATGAGAAGATAAGGGCTCTTCACGTCTACCTTATCAAAAGAAAAATAGCTGTTGTCAATCCTTTAACACTCCTGTAATTAGTTAAAATGCAGGAGTTAATCTCTAGTAATGTCTTGTTCTCCTTTAGGCAAATCTATTTCCCTCTTCCACTCTTCCTCTTAAGTTCAATTCATTCGTTCAACAGATAGGGCTGAAACCAAACCCAGATTCCAAAGACATTCGGTAGCTAAGAAAATTCCATCCAGTACCAGCTTTAAAGGCTGATTCTGAAAGACATTAAGCACTTACGGCAGCCACAGAACACAAGGTCCTTTTAAAAAAAAAAAATCCCCTTTCCCTTCATCTGTGCTTATTAGAGCTCTAGAGACTCAAATGAAAGTACTACTGCACCTGCAGCTTGTCAGAGAAACACAACCTTCTTCACACTGCTATCAAAACCAGGCCAACAACAAAAAAAGAAGTAAAATTTCGTCTTGAAAACAATGAGGCTACAGGTGTGAGGGAGGTCATAATCCAAAGACAGTGCAGTTCACAAGTGAAAACGGGGACAGAACTCAGCCTGAGTTCTTTATGGCGATAGTAGATGAGGGCTGGCTTTAAATTCCTAGGCAGAATATTGCAAAACTGAGGTCTGATAAAACCCCAAACCCAGTGTCTTTTTATTCATAAGCTAAGTAAATTTTCTCTGAAAATCATAAAGATACAAACATAGAGGGCTGCAGTGCCATTTTAAGAGTCCAATTTTCAGTAGAACGGCTCGTGAAGGAGTATATTAAACAACTCTTTTTTTTCTGTGTTAGGATATCATTAATGCTTCTTTGTTTTATTAGCATGGAGGGATATTCCCAGTAGGTATGCCAGACTAGGATACCATACACTTCCATTTCATCTTTATCTGAAAATGCTTTTTCTGCTGAATGTGAGTCCTACAGATAGGAGAGGGTAGAACCACAATACAGTGCTCTTTAAACACTGCATGCTTTTTTTTTTTTCCTAAATATGCCATTACTTCTAAGTGTTACAGCCTTCTTTRTAAAGACATTTACACTAGAAAGCTAAGAGTACTTTACAGCACCCTGCAAATTTCCATAAATAACAATTGGCCATGAGAGTTTCTTTTCACCTAGTCCATAGAAGGGGACTTCCAGAGAAGAGCCAGAAAAGGTGGAGATCGCTTTAAAACGCTTCTCTCTGTCATTTCCAGTACCCTGCCTAATTCAACTAGGCCAAAATCTCACTTGAAGTGAGCTGAAGTAGAAGCTTTTTGTGTGTGTATGGAACCGTATCCAGCTGGGAGAGCAGTTAAATGCTTGCCCATCCCCTTAACTCTGGGCATGTTAAATTCAAGACGAAGAGAGCTGTTTTGACGTTCTTGGCTGGAAATCACTCTCCACACCTATACTTTAATGCATCTACTGTACGTGGTAGTTTGGCTGCTTTCTCCCACTACCATCTGTTCTGATGGCATGGTGCCTGCTCACAAGTTGAATGATATATAGGTGCCAAGCAACAATGCGTTTTGATGGGCAGACTGCACAACACTGCAATTGTCATCTCTTGTGCATGAAGGCCACACTCTGTGCCAGCAATGAAACATTGGCACTTTGTACCTTCATACACTTGTTCACACCTGTTGACTTTTAYGTGCCAAAAAAGGAATACTTGAACAAGGAGTTTGCAGGCTCTCTTAACTCCCCACTAGGCATTAGCATTACCTGGAAGCATATTCAGCCCCCGGCTCAATCATCATCCTGTGCCTCAAGCAGACACTGGGTCACAGCCTGGGATATTTCTGTGGGTCTTCACCTTAATATTTTACTAGATCTGTATGTCCAAAGGGAAGAAGAAACTATCTGCTTATTCAGATGAAAACTGTCTGGACCACACAAGTCTCGTCTCCTCCATAGTCCCATCCAGACATTTAAGTGCAAGCCTATGCAAACCTCGTCTTTTTCTCACGCCCCAGCTAAGGGCCCAATTTTAACATTTATTTCACAAGGTCTTCCACAAGCACACCCAAGCTTGCCACAAGTCCATGCCAGCATCACGTCTCCTTTCCACATTTCCATAGTCAGGTGAATCACCACCTCAAACCTCACCTATAGGCTCTGTTTTTTTAGAGTTCAGATCAGTCCCTCTTCACCGATAAGATTTAACCACATGCACCTATCATTCCGYTCCAGGAGTAAAGCTTATTCTTGTGGCTCCTAAAGTAGCAATGATTTATACTGATAGAAAAGAATGTCAAGAAAGGAAGTTAATGTAAAACATCACAGATGAGTTTAATGTGCTTTAAAAAGTGGTGTGTTTGGGGGAAGGGAGAGTTTCCAATCCCTGCATTGGGTATACACAGAAATTCAGTGCTTTAGGGAGGAAAAGAACTTCCACACGCTAGCTAGAGCTAAACCACACGATTTCTTGAGGAGTGTGGAAAGACCTGGGAATGTGCAGGGACTGGACCAGAGCATTCTGCTCTAGGAAATAAAAAAAAAAGAATTTAAATCTTAATCCTCGCCTTTAGCAGAACAGATAACTAAAATCAGATTTTTTGCATATCCTTGTAGCTAAGAAAACAGCTTTGCTGAGAAGGTGGGGGGTAGGGGCTGGTAATGGGGCTTTGCTGATAATATCTGGCAAAAGAGACCAAGAGAAAAACAGGGGAGGCTCCATTAGTAACACACAGACCCATGCGTCTGCAGGTTCCAAGTATCTTTAGCAAAGACCAGTAGGAAGCAGGAAATCAGTAAAATGTTTCCCTGTTGCAAAACCTCTGGAGAACTGGCCAGAAGAGGTGGAAATTACTTCAAAATGCTTTTCTCTCTTTCTGCCATCGTATGCCTAATTCAACTTGTTCAAAATCTTATTGCAAATGGTACTTAAAGTGCAAGCTTTTGTTTATGAGAAAATGAATCCAGCTGGGAATGTAGGTAACGGGTTGTGCATCACTTCAGCTCAGCATGTCAATAAAAGGTGGAGAGAGTGGAGAGCGTGGAGAGAGCCTTTCCAACAACGTGTTGCCACATCTATGTAAGAACTGGATTCAGAACCCAGAGCTGGAGTATTTTCAGTGGGAACTTTTGCTAGACATTGCTTTGGGTGTGGGTGTGGGTTTTGTCCCAAATGTACATGCCCAAGGCTATCTATACATTTTTATTAGATTATTGAGTATCCTAAGATTATAACTTTTGACTATTACAAGCCTGGCTTGTAAATACAGATGGAGAGGCTGAAAGGCTGCAGAGGCCCTCTCCAGCCTCCATCATGGTTATATGCACTTGGTCAGAGGGAGGAGATCTGTTAAAGACATCAGCCTCTGCTCTGCAGGAATAGAGCCAGTAGCTTCTGGTTTCCCTGGGCAAGGCTTAGGTTACTTGGGGGCTAACCACCCAAGTCTTGTATACCTTACGCACTTACTTAGTAGGAAATAAGAGAGATGCAATCATGTGAGTTACTGCCTATTTGCTGCCAGCCGTTACCAGGTAGCTGCTATTTCATTTCTATGAAATATCATAACTATGTAAATAACTCAAGTAATAATTGTAAATGGATGACTGTACTAAGGGAGGTGGGGGCAGGAGCCATAACTGCGCAGCTGCTATGGCTGTGAAAATTCAACCTTAAGCAGCCTAAACATTCATTTTACAGTGTACACCACTGATTACTTAATTACATCTAAAATATAAGTCAGACTCACTAAAAACCCCAGGGAGTAAATTACAAACAGCTATGAAGCAATGTGCATGCATACACCCTACTTTGACTTTAAAAAATTATTGTTTTCCAATGGGCATGAAAGATTTTTCTATTTCTGTTCTGCAAAACATCATTATGTTACAAACAGGTAAATATTTCTAAGTAATATTAGATGTGCGTGGGAGCATCCATCTTCAGCCTTTCACTGTGGACTCTCACTAAAGGTTCTTATCTTTATGTATATTTGAACAAGAAGATCTACATATGCTTGATCTCGGTATGAACCTCTGTATGACCTGATTTTGTTGCCATGGCCACCAATTAGACCAGCCTTGTTGACTGCAGAACAACAGTCAAAGCATCTCTATTAAGTTCTGAAAAAGAATGTCATATTTTATCAGCACACTACAACAGCTTATCCTTGTGGTAGTGTTTGTTTCTTCCATTAGCTCTATATTTAAGCATTTAGCTTAAAAGACAGGAAAAGGGAGAGGGGGGCGGGCAATGGCTATATCACTAGCCAGAAGCTCACTTTTTTTAACTTTTCTGATATCTGCTTTTATTTTCCAGGTTTTCTGCTCTAGGAATATAGAAGACAGACGAGGCTGTGGTAGCATCTTTGCTTCATGAGAACATTGAGATGAGCATAACACCTTTCCTGCAGTTGCACCTTTGAGGATCCTATCAGCATTTTCCCAAATGCAGTTTTTTAAAAATTCTCCCTTCGAATTTGTGACAAACCAGTAGAGAGTTGCCTCAAAACCCCACTTGGCAAACATTGCTTTTTAAACTACCTTTGCCCAGCAGTAGGTGTGTGTAAAGATACTGAATACTGTCACATGTACAGGAAAGACAGTTCAATGCCATCAATATCATATTTTGTTAATGCCTACCTAAAAAAAAAAAAAGCAACGAACTTGTAATGTACTCAGTTTACATCAAAACGAATAGAGGTTGGAGGATAGCAGAGTTCCACGACTAAATCTTTTATTTCTCAGGCTTCCTCTTTAGAAAATAATTTTCTTAGTATTGTTTTCATAAAAGCTTTCAAATGCCCTAAAATAATGCAGAGAAATTGGCTTTTATTTTGAACAGGATTTCTCAATATGTACTGCATCTCTTGGCATATCTATTATATTAACTCAAGCCTTAATGATACAATGGTTAAAAACAGAGTACAGATGTGTATAAATGAAAAATGTAATAGATTTCCCTCTTAATGTAATAGAATTGGCACGAGGTATTGGAAACAGGAGTGAAAGTAGTCACTCAAGCATTGTGTTTGCATGTTATTTAAATACAAGTGGTTGAGGTATAAGTACCTCTAAGTACACCTGAAAGAGATGGTGCCTTGTAATCATTGTTTCAGCAATTGACAGTTGTTTACACAACAGCAGCACATTCTCTACTGATTTGAATAATAAACATGTTTAAACACCAGCTGGATAATAGAAGGATAATTGAAACATAGTTTAAAGCTCTGATTTACAGGCATTGTGGCAACACTTTTATTTGTGGTACAATGCTATACTTCTGTGCAGCCTCTTGAAAAAATTAAATAGGCATTGTTTCAAACAACTTTGGGATATATTTAACTCGATTAATCTATCATGCATTTGTGTGCCTACACAGACAGACAGACAGACAGAACAAAGAACACACCATCAAAACTTCAAAAAGGCTTATGCTGGTGACTGTGTGCTGCTTGTGCTGCTTAGTTTCATTATATGTTGGCCGGGCCCTTACCTTGTGCATATACTTCCCAAGTGTGAACTGTAGTGCTTACCAAGTTTATAAAGTCCACAGACCACAAGAACCTAGAGGGCTGCATAGTAAAATTGCTGAGTAAATCAGAGACAAAACAGGTAGAGAGAGAGAAGCAGTCCTACTTCAGTCATTACATGTGACAGAACGTGCACCACAAAGGGCCCATAAAAATGCTGTGAGATTTGAGGTGCTACCCACATCTCCTCCTTTCTGGTCTACACCAGAATTTGAACCCCTCAGAGAGCAGTGTTGACTGAAAACACGGAGAAACAACGACAGTTTGGGCCTGTTTTCTAAAATGAAAATTCAAAGAGAAGCTGAGGCAGTCCTACTAAAAATGTACCTCTGTAGTGTTCTTTTTCTTAAGAACATCTCTGCAAATACTTTCTTAATGCAAAATCTACCAGCTGAGAAGCCTAAACATGTGGCTGTAGATTGCCATCAGACCACATACTTTTTTAATTCCCAAGCATCAGATAATCCGAGGCAGTCTAGCTTTCATTTTTCATCCTGTTTCTGACCTCCCACGCCAGTTTTGAACCACAATTAATTCACTGACAAGTATGGAGGTACGGACAGTTTCCACACATGCACTTAGGTCCAGTTCTCTGATTCTGTCTGACATTTTATTCAAATGCTGTGGGGACCACTTGATCCCAGCCTGTACAAAATCTACAACTTACCCAAGGAGTTTACAGATACCACGACTGGCTTCCCTTACACACCAAGCCCTATCAGTTCCTGCTGACTGACCCCTAAGTTAAAGGCTTTCAAGAAACACATCAGCTCAGACCCCAACTGAGAAAAGCCTCAAAAGAAAGACCTTACAGTAGCCCCTGTTTTCAGGTCCTTCACTCTTTACAGTGTGTGATTCAGGTATCAGGTACAGACAGGAACACAGATAGATTCAAGTCTTTGCCTTCAGGACTTGATTATGTTTTGATATATAAATATGATAGGCAAGACAACTTGTGTCAACTTTTAGGAAATACGTCTGACACTTCCATTGGAAATTTGTTTACATTGTACTTATAACAAGCTTCTAACAACCTTACCAAAATTAAACAAATCAGCATGAGGTTTTCCATGTCTAAAATTACTTTTTTTAATTATAATTTCTGCCTTGGTGGTTTTATTTTTTCTAATGTTCTTAAGACAGTGGCTCTCCAGAGCCACTATTTTAAAAATGGCCCATTATTTTCCTTATCACTTCTCCATTGATTTTACCTAGTTATTGACTGAAAAACCAGGGCAGGGAGCAGACACCAGGCTTGTGTTTTCATGTCGACCTGTGTTGCTAAACAGATGCTGCTGCTTTTCATTCCAGATGGAGCTTGTTTAGGGCATGTGACTTCATTCCTAGATATCCCAACTTCTACCTCTTATTAACTCACGGAAAGCTCAAAAAACTGAGATCTTCCAGGACAGGCCCAATAAGACCACATCCCTATGTATATCAGCTTCACAGTATTAAAATTCTGAAGAGATGGGAAACAAAGCATGAAAAAGAAAGATATTTCATAATAAATCCTGAAACTTAAAGCAGTGGGAAGTCTTTCCTTTAATGATATTGCTATGTCTATAGCTGAACTTTTGTTGCTATAGAAGGTAAAAATATACAGGACTGACAAATAAACCACAAATACTATTAAACCTGAGAACAATTCAAGAAACGCTCTGCCCCAGATATACAAACCTACTCACTTGCTCACTTTGGGGTCTCTCATGTGTGTAGTATGCCTGCAAATGTGACCAGACCTTCCCTGGAAATAGTCTGTTAGCTATGCCAAGGTATTCACAAACATAGACACATGTGCTCCAGCAAACTTGTCATGGATCAGTCTGAAAAAGAGTAGGATCCAGATGTAAAACACAGAAGAGAACAGGACACGTCTATACATACCTACAGCTGCAGCTGGAAATTGTATCACATTAAGAGACACTAATCTCTACGATATGGAGCAGAGTTCTGTACAGTGTTGCTAAATACTATGTATGCCATACATTTTTATTTCTGGAAAACAGAATAATCACAATGAGCAAGTCCTATCACCAGATGACGGATGGATGCTCTGAGATAGTCTTGGAAGAGACATAAAAGCAGAAATGCACCACATACAGTGATATAGGAAGAGGCACAATAGCAGAGTGTGGATCAGACTTAGGGAGGCCTTTATCTAAGGAACTAACAAACAGAAGCTGCACTTGATAACAACGTACAGCTGGATAAGATGCATGGAAAAAATCACCATGAGCTTCCACAAGATATGATGGGCAGACAATGGTGTGTTGTAGCTGTGGGATAGTGTTAAGCAGCTTCAGTAAGCTGCGTGTGTTATGGTTCCTGGGCCAGATTCTGGCCCCTTTGTGCTAGGTCTCAGGAGTGCCCTACAAAAGCCGGGGGATTTTCCTCCAAAAAAGGAGCATTGCCAGGTGGCCGAGTGCCAGGATGACTCACTCTGCACTACCCATTCCTTACAGGAAGACACAAGTTCCTGAATAGGAACGGATGAGGCAGGAGTGCACATAAATCCAGCTGCCCTGGACCCCAGAGAACAGGTCTCGCCTTGCTAGCCCTGTTTGGGATTTTGCTCTTCAAGTGCCCAGGGGAACCAGGCCAGCCGCTTCCATTCCTCTCACTGGCAGAACTTCTCTATATTCCTAGACCTAGGGGCACAGGGGAAAATAAGGCCCAGGGCTGTGAAGGAAGCTATACTGATTCATTCTAACACACATAAAGAAAGAGGCCTATTTCAGTGGCTTTCTGAAACACTAAAGAAAGAGAATAGTAAAATTCACCTTCATGTAATGAACAGCAGAAGTTCAGAGAAAACCTATGTTTGCAGTAGTGAGAAGTCTAACCTAGAAAACATACTCTGATTTTGGGTCATGGACCTATACTATCTGTACATGATAGAAGGCATTCACAGATGTCCTGTTTGCTTGCTTGACCTCTTTAAATGTGCAAAACTAGTTGCTTCACCTCCCCTAGCTGTTTCAAAGCAAAGGAAAATAAATTCTTCTTCATCTAACCCACCATTAAACTGGGGGACTCCTGCAGGGGGGCAAAAGCGTAAAAGGTGCAAGAAGGGATTAGATGAATTCCAGGCTGCTAATGTCAGGATTAGTGAGGGCGGCTATAAACTACATAGCTTGGATGCAATCTCCAGCTTTGGAAATTGTTTGCCACAAGCTCAGTAACAGGGGAGAGTCACTGTGTGTAGATATACATACGTGTATGTAGAAAAATTGGCAAGGCGAAGGCCTCTCCAACTCAYGTGCCTTGCACAGTGTACACTTTACTGGCATCACTGGCTCTTAGTGTGAGTCAGAGCACCGGGCTAAAGTAATCTTCAACCTGACTCAGTATAGCACTTGCTGTGTTTTAATACCAGCCTAGCTGTGTTTCTTAATGCTGGACAGTTTCTAAAGATCCTCAGATGTTTACTAATTTAGAGGGAATCATCACACTGAATGAGTAGGAACAGAGAACCTCACTACCATTTGATCTTCTCCAATAAATTTATGATGTTATTTTAAATATATTTTGCCAGACAAACACTTTGAGTCAAAACATCTTGTTTTTAAGAGTATCTCAAGAGATATTAGCAACAGAGGGAAAATGATGTTTCTTTATCAGCTATAATACATATAATGTGACATTCAAACACAACAAGTGCTACTCAATAGCTTGTAAGTCACAGCAGGTGAATGGAAACACTTATCTCTTTTGTAAAAAAAAAAAAAGGAGGTGGAGAATCCTCAACAGAAAGATCCACTTTGATTTAAAACATAGGGTAAGCAGCATTACAAATTTATAAGGACAAAGCCCATCTATTAAGATTCTGAACAAATAGTAAGTCTAGCTAGGAAGAAGTGTTCCCGTTAATGTATGGTTAGTTATGTCAAGGACAGTAAATGAAGCTGCCTTTCATATATCAGATTGATCTATCTAAATTGGGGCAAGCTGTGCCACCAAAAATGCATTTTCACCATGTATTACAGAAGATCAAATGTTAACAAATACAGAAGAACAATTAATAAACAATAACTTCCCACTCCACCAGTAGCTGTTTAACTCACACATAGTTTATGTGATATTCAGCTCAAATGAATGCTCTAGTAAACAAATTGTACATGTAATACCACAGAACTCCAGAGAAGCCAATGAAAAGAGATTTGCAGTTTTTAAGAAATGCTTGGGTTGAAAAACTATTCCCACACAACTGTTAYAAAGTAACTGCAGCTACTCCGTGAGACTGTGCTCCTATTATCTGCAAATGAAAGCCAGGCAAATTCAACTGAGGAATAAGGCGCATAATTTAACATGAGCGTAAATAACTGGATGAAATGGTGGATTCATCTTTTAGATCCTTCAAATGAAAACAAGATGCCTTTCTGGCTGATATGTTCTAGCCAAACACAAATTTGTATGGCTCCATAAAGAAGTGACTGAATGAAATTAAATGGTTTCCTCTGATATTACAATGCACTATTTTAGGTCAGCATTCAATAAAGTGTTCAGGAATTTACTCACAGAACTATGGCTATATTTGCACTACAGAGGATGTCCCAAAGGATATCTATCTTTGCTTAAGCTGGCCACCTGGGCATCTCTGCTTAAAGCTGTTTGGGATTTAGGAAAGACAAAACCCAGCATGTAAGTCCCTGGAGAAGCTAGGTATATTCCAAACACTCATTACTCACTCACGCTGGTGATGGTGCCTACTTCTTGCAAAACAGTCTGGCGCTTACAGCATTTATATAAGTGCGAAGTCAAAATATTGGGCCTCACTTTAGCCTGAGGCTTTTGAACTCCAAAACCCATGAGAGTGCACAGACCATGAAGCTATAGAAGACTTTGTAACTGCTGTGCATCCAGGAATGGAAGAATCATGGGGCCAGAAATATCTGATCCTCATCTAGTGGTTAAGCTACACAGCTAGGAGAGGAAAGGCTTAGGGCTCTCATCCTTTCCTTCTGAAAAGTTTCTGTATTCAAATCAATAACTAGCTACCATAAATCAGAGTCTCACCCCCACAGGAGTGACCTTACCTCTGCACCACGTCTGACTCTGTGTATCTTCAGTTCTCAGCTGACTGGCAGTCTCGTTACAGCAAGAGAGATGGAAAAGGTTTGGGTTTTTTTCTCTGAAAATCTCACAACTTGCTGCTTTGTACATATTCCTGGAATGTGAAAAAATGTGACCCCAAACCCTACCTGGCATGAGTAGGCTAGAACCCGTCCTTCCTTGTCATGTGCAAGTGCCACAGTCATTGGATTTTTGTGAGAAAGTGACACTTCCTCTCATCCTCTCTAAGAGAACAGTGCAGAAAGACTCTGAATTCCTCATTTACAGAGGTACCTGCCTGTGGTTCTGAATTTGATACCATAGTTCATTCATCTCATCTGCAATTCCTACCAGCTGGCAGAGCTGTCTCAGAAGTTACCTGGCAGATGATTCTCTGTCTAGAATCCTAATTCTCCACCCTATACTGCTTTTGGACCCTAGGTACTGAACTCAGCTCTGCCATCACTCCTGGGACTGACCACTTTACTCTTTGAGGCTGCACGTCGATGTCTGAGGTTCTCCACACCTTTCTTGAATTAGAGCTGTAGTTCTTCAATGAAGACTCCATTAGGTTGCTTTATGGGCAGAAATGCACCCCACATTAATCAACTGTATGACCAATGTGAAAAACCTCAGGAACATCCTGTTACCTGATTTGGCCTCTTCATCATCAGTTTGATTCTTATCATTAAGAATTCTCCATAGCCTCAAATAAAACACAAGATTTTCCCACAGCTGGATAAAATATGCCCTTGCAAGAGAACTGTCATGCCATGGTACCAGTTGCCTGAAAACAAAACGTAGGCTAGGTCAGCAGTAGTGTGTTTTTAGTAAATATATCCAGAAAGTCCGTCAGACTGTACAGACTCTTAAGCATACAATTAAGTGCTCCACTGGGTTACAGCTTTAATTACWTATTTCATAACTACAAAAGGGTTCATTTAAAATATTGTTCAAAACAGAAATATTAAGTATGTGTTTTCTTTGCCCAAAGCAAAATGCACACAGACTCTGTGGAAGGCTGTTTAAATGAATAGCTCAGAAAAAGATGTGTACAATGTCTACTGTAACAAGCCTACCCAAAGGTTAAATACAACAGAAAACAGACTTAAAATAGATTGATTAACATTCACATTGAGACCCATAGTAGTGTTAATTGCCACAGCTCCAATGAAATTCCATAGTCCTGTTCTAGTTTGCATCAGACAATGATCTTGTCCGTAACAGAAAATATCTTCCTCTGTACTTCAGACAAATGCATTGTGTATTTAAATGGAGATGTCTAAAAGGAATATTACGGAAAGATAAATTAGCTTTGCATTCTGGCAGTCTCTGCAATAATGTTTCTGATGATCTGTTGAGAAAATAAAAGTGGAATGTTACTATTCCCAGCAATCATTTATCTATTGAGCCAGAACTTACTTTCCAGGAGCTGGTTCTGAGGATTCCTAATGTGGTTTCCTCTTGTTTATAGCACCAGGGGAAATTTGGGTTGCAAAAATCAACTGGAAAATCAATATAATCTCTGGTGTTTTCACAAGCATCACAAGCAGCAAATGCAGCTGTGCCTTCTGAAGGCTGTGAAGCACTGTGTAAACTGTTGCAGCTTGCATGAGGCCTGCCTAGGCTAGACCTATGGCCCAGGTCACAGCGTAAAGCACCATCAACACTATTCCATGGCTTTGTGTCATCAAAGTCCAGGACTAAGGTTTCGTCTGGGTAAGCTGAAGAGTGAACTTGTTCACTTGACAGATTTGCAGACTTCCAAGTGATCATTATTAGTGTTTGTATACCTTCACATAGACATTTCTAATTGAGCTGCACAAAGGGAGTATCAATTTCAGGGGTGAAGTGAAGGTAAAATGAGAGTGTGAGTGAACTGACAGAACAAATATGTCCATAAAGTAATATGAAAATGTCTACATTCATTTTACGTTAATGTAAAATAAAAATAAATACATTTTATATTACTAAAAGTCGTTAATGGGAAATGCAGCTTTTGAAATGTTGACACTCTGCATGTGCAGTTTCCATATTTCTCCTTTTTTTTTTGCTTTTGCTACTAAATACCCACACTTTTTTCCCCCTGAGAAAACACATCTTGGACATCACTGATTGTATTGTACTTATTAGCAAAAAAGATAAGTGTTGCTGTGGAGAATGGACAAGGGAAAAAACAAAACCCTAAACTGAATATTCATGCTTTGGTAAACGTCAAGAACTTTTCCATAAAATGAAACTTTCACGTGAATACTTCCTTTGCACTAAAATATTTTCTACTTTGAAAATGTTTTGTTAGTGGAAAAAAAATCTGTTTTACCTAAGAGGTACTTACATGGCCGTGATCAATACACTGTCCAAAAATGTATTAAGCAATGATCAGCTCATCTCCATGCCACCTGCCCTGACTTGCAGGATTGTGTCATCTTTCTTATCTTGCAGAGAAGAAATTGAGACACAGGAATAGTAACGCTAAGATTTTCAAAAATTCCTGGTGATTTGCAGCATCTTGGAGTTTGAATACTCAGCGCAAGACACCTAAATATTATTAATCCAAATTTCCATAAGAAGTCTGAATCCAGATCTCCTGAATCTGAATCCAGTGCCCTTACTAAACACAGCGGCATGGATGCTTCCCAGAATGGCTCACTGGGGCTGCAGCACTGACTGGGGTTTAGAGCAGCCTCAAAACTCCTCTAAATTGCACCATGGTGTCAGCAAAGTTCCCAGTTATACCAGGGAGGGCAAAAAGTGGAGTACACATGTAGCTGCACCTTCACCCCATCTGTGAAGGAGATCTTGCACTTTCTTGCAAAACAAGGTGAAATGTCTAAAGGAGTTCTCCCTTACAAAAATGCATTTCTTAAAGATAACATATCAAAATTATTTTGGAATCACCATACTATGCTGTTTAATTCTTCAGATGCTGTTTTCAGATATTCTTACAATCAGCGCAGTCTGTCAGTGTTATGAATATGGCCAATTTGAGTGTCATGTAACATTTTTACAAGTCTTGCAAAGACTTAATAAATTTTGCAAATATTTAGAAAGAGAATTAATGTAATATATGTAAAGATCTGCACATATTTGATAATCTTGACCCAATTTAATAAATCCTGTCCAGTTTTAATAAATATTGGATTAGGGTTAAACTTATTACAAACAATAAATTAATAATTAAAATATTTAGTGTGGAGTGTATATACAGTACTTTTTAAATTTTAATTGGTTTTCAAAGATCAGGAAAATACCTGCAAGCCATGTTACAGTTTTTAAAACTTTGTTATCCAGGAAAATATACACACAACCCATACTGTTAGCAACATGACTACTTCTAACACACTACAAAAACATGTTTTTGCTTACCCTTACAGAAACAAAACCTTCTTAGAATAGCAACGGTATTACAAAAACCTAAAATCAACATGATTATAATTTGGGTGAAGATAGGACAATCCAGGGGAAAAAAAATGCTTACTGAATGTGCGAATGTATGAATTAACAGAAGAAAGTGCAACTAGAAGCATGGTCTTAAATCTACCTCTGTTTACATGTATAGACACTTCTCAAGGGCAACACACCTGACATTCTTAATTTGTAGTGAAGCACAGCACATACATAACCTTGTGAAGGGCCATCCAAGCTTCTCCATAACGTTCACCCTGGGGTACCTGAGTTTTCCAATGAAATGAGGAACTGCTGTTGTTGGAAAGATTGGACCATTACATTTCTCACAGAAATGTACCAGTTTCAACAAAACTTTAATTGTGGAATGTTTTCCACTCCCCCAGTGGAATGATTAGTTGATGTAAGAGAGCGCCACAAAAATGCCACAGTACCTTCCATTTTAAAAATTAACCAAATTAAATGTGGTAGAGTGGTGATTGGGGAGTTTTGAATAGGGATTTTTAAAATCAGATTCATCTCGATACAGAAGTTCTTGGATTTTTTTTTTTTTTAATCACAGGATGTTTAAAAAACATCTAAGTCTCCTGGGACATCTGAGCCAAGGGTGCTTGGTTATGGACCTGTATTTCTGGGAGGTTCTTAAGAAAAAAAAATAAGGGAGGATCTGGGTGAAACCCAAAAGGATGCTTTAGGCAATAGGGAGTATAAGGTGATAACTGAAAAGAGAAGTAAAATACAAGGTAAGGATCCAGAGATGATGCAGGAAAATAGCTAATCTACAAAACAGCAAAATATAGATCCAAAGGATTTGGATGTTAGGATATCTGGGAGCTGGAGAGAACAAACGGAGTCTTGAGGGATACCTACCAGTCTGGAAAGACAAGGTAAAACACCAAACAGGACACTGAAAGTATCCTACTGACATCTTACGAGGACTCTCATTCACCCCTTTTCTCCTAAATAACGTATTTACTACAGCATGTGAAATGCTATCCCTGCTCTAATGAGACACATGCCTGCTGCAGAGAGGACAGAAACAATGAGCTCCATGTCAGACCAGGACAGCTGCAGGGCAAAGTCCATGCTAGTCTTGCAATTTGATTTCTATTTTACACATCCACAGATAATTTCTATGTGTTTGGAAACCAAAGGCTTTTTCTGTAAATATATCCTATTCTAAAACACTATCAGGAGAAATGACTTATCCTATGAGCAGTGACTTGATTCCTTAAGATATTCAGGAGGGAACCAGCAAACTCAGTCAATGCTTCAGCTGCTTTTCACAGTGGAAGCTGTCCTAGAGGTAGAGAGAGCGAGCTGGCAGCTCGTTGGAACTGAGAATTAACCGTCTATTATTAAATAATTATAGGAACCAAACTGAGGAAATCACAGTGATTCTGTAAGCAGAAAAACAGGATACATTCTTCTCTGGGCTCTTATAGTAACTAAACAATTAAATGATATCATGCATATAAAAGTTGGGTGGAACTAAATATTCACCTTAATTAGGCAGAAAGATGGTGCAATATTGTTTCTGCCTATCTAATTTTCCATTGGGCAATGTTCTTCTTTTTTATGGCAGAACTAAATATCTGAAACAATTCATTATGAATCTTGGTTTATGAAAGCTAAGAATTATTCTGAGGAATATACAGCAGAGTAAGTGAAGAAATGCCTATTAGAGAAATGAAGAGGAAGACTATTACTAACTTGAAATTGCTGTAAATGAGCCCTTTATTGCCTGAGATTTGAAAGCCCACCAACCATAGCATCTCAATGTAGACAGAGCCAACAAAGTTTGCAAAAGTCTTCCATCGCCTTCCTCCAACAGTGATTTCTCTGGTTCTTCACGGGCTTCCTTAGTCTCAGTAAACTGGTATTCTAACAGAGTTGTGTCAGGCACTTAAGCCTGCAAAAGAATTATATTGATTTTAACAACCCCTCAGCAGACGTTCCTGTTATTATATCCACAGTGCAATAGCCCTTGTCCACCTTCAGGTATGAAGCAGCAAGAACCGCATTTTAACAAAACTGCTAATCTGAGCACCAGCACC
Source organism: Oceanodroma leucorhoa (assembly GCA_030449065.1). Lineage (NCBI taxonomy): Eukaryota > Metazoa > Chordata > Aves > Procellariiformes > Oceanodroma > Oceanodroma leucorhoa. The sequence goes on along the minus strand of JASVER010000006.1, from coordinate 20,047,585 downwards.
ACCGCAGGGAGGGTCTTTGCATCAGTATAGCAAAGTTTGCCCTCCATACTGCTATAGATCAGTGACTAATAAAACCTTTCCTGAGTACATACTGACAATGAGAGGAAGTCCTGAACAGATTGCTACAATCTGTCAGCTACAACTCTTCACAGGACAGGCATCCATTCCCCACACTTTCCTTTAAACACTTTGGCCCTTCCCGTACAAATGAACTGGAACGGTACGACAGCATTTTGCTTGGCAGGAACAGGGTTAACTCTGTGATACACCTTGATCACCAGCAGGTATCAAACTTTGTCAGGAAAGGAGATATCCTCCAAACAGGAAGAGACACAGCACTGCTGAGAATCCCCCATCAAATACAATAGAACATGAAGGTACAACTCAGTTTTTAGCTCTGGCATCCAATAATGAGTCAGAACCCCGAGGACATTGTCTTACTCAGAGATGTGAAATGCAAATGAACAGTAACATTGACAACTCAAGACCAAGCAGAAAACAAAGGACTTGAAAGCTACCTGGAAAGGTCTTGCGTGAACACACAGCTTTTTGCCTTTTTTTTTTTTTTTTTTTTGGTGGGGCAGAAACATATTCATTTATGTGAAGAAGTTAGATGGGTAATTTTACTGATCGCTGGAGTCCCTGAGAATGTTTTAGCAGAAAGAAAACCTTCAGATGGTAGCATACAGAAATCATTTAACAGTGAAAGTCACCAGGAGCTCAGAAAAACTGGTTCAATATAAGAAGTTGTGGTGTGTGAAATAGAACGGACGAATTCACTTTTCCAAAAGTCAGTCACAGGACTTTCCAAAATATTTCCCTTCTTGAAGATTTATTCTTTAAGGTGAGAAAATCTAAGATAAATCTCCCTGTCTGCCTCTYGTGCCCTGTCCTAAATTCTCTAAGAAAGCCAGAGTAACACTGTTTCCACCTGTCTAATTCCCCTTCGAGTCATGTGTTTGTACTCTTTTATAGCAGAACTAAATATCTGAAAAAAAAAAAAATCAGTATGAATCTTAGTTTATGAAGGCCAAGTATTATTCTCAGTAAGCAGAGAAATATTAGCACAAAGTCATGTAGATTGAGACAGAAGTATTTTGGTGATACCTGTTTGGTTCACCCAGCAAGACCCTCAGGGATGCCACACAGATGCTTCACGAGAGGGATGTGTGAGCATGCTGGCTGCCCACGTCAGCTCCCACCATGTCATTGGCAAGGCCAAGCCAGGAGGAGGGACAGCCACCGTGCCGAGCCTTCAGCCCCAAGGTATGATCCAGCCTGATGGGACCAGTGACGATTCCCCTCTCCAACCTGGGTGTGCGGCCCAGGCGCAGAGCAGTTTTTCATCGGGGTACACACCAGCCCTCCCTGTCCCCACTGTGGGAGGAAACCCGGGCACAGAGGGAGCCACAGCACCCTTGGCACCCACCCCACAGTGGTCCATCGCAGAGCCACCTACCCACTGTCTAGGCAGAGACCAAGAGAAGAAAGCAAGAGGATAAACACCTGTCCATGCTCAGCACAACACCCACACTACTGAAACCCGTGAGGAGGGTTTGCAACAGATCTAAAAACAGGCGGTTCTGGGTTGGAGGTTTGTTACACACTGAAAAGTCAAGTCATGTTTACAAACCTTTCAGCAAAAGCGGGGCCAAATTCAGTAATCAAACGTCAAGGCTGAATTTAACCTTCTCAACAAACCTTCTCTCTACAGGGCGACTTGTGGCTTCAGAAAGAAACAGGACAAAACTCATCATGAGACAATACTGCCTGATCTAAGGTGGAGGACATGCAAAAAATGAATGCATTTCACATGATTCTACCCCAGATATGACTGTCTTCCCAGCACCTTGGGGAAAAAGATATTTTATTAGAAACTGAGGCCAGGGTCATTCAGATTTGGCCTGTGTTATCTGAAATGTGAAGAATATAAAAACTTACAGGAAAACTCAGGAGACCTATGACTAATAAAAAATACAGTCAAAGTTTTTGTGAACCCAAAGACAGGCGTGTATGAGGAAAAATAGCTTCAAAGCCGGGGGAARGGTAATTGTTTGCTGTTAAACCAGTAGAAAATCTAGTGGAAGCAGTGGCTGGGGGAAAGATGTCAAAGAGCAGTGAACTAATAAACACGTGGAAAAGAAATACTGAGAGCCCTTCCTGGACTGCAAGCACTCTCCTCTTTTTTCCCCAGCAGCTGGTACATTTCCTGCTTTCTTGTCCTTGTGTGCATGTGCAGTCACATCTCAGGGGCTTTTTTCTTAGCTAGACCGCTCAGAGGTAAATTGGGAGGTTCAAACAAAATGATTCTTTGTTGAATATTGGAGGGACAAAAGAAAACAGAAAGTGGTTTTATTGCACAGCAGACAATTCAGCAGGGAAAAGCACCTGGTATTGGCACGTCTAATAGCTGTCTTGCATATGTCCTAGTGCAAACATAGGCATACTTCTTTATTCCATCAAGAGATTTCTTGAAGTTTTTGTCTGTCTCCCTCCTTATTCCTATCCAAAGAGACGAAATTCCTTTGTTGACACACAGGTCCTAGTCTGAAAGCCAGAGACCTTCAGATGCCCACTCATATCTCTACAACTGGCTATCTGTTTTCCACTAATATCCTCCTTCCCACAACAGGAGGACTGAGTTGCGAGCTGCTGAAACTCTCACAGCTCAAGCAGGCTTTGTCTAGTTTGCACTTGAAGCCTACCACTTGCTGCTGTTTGCACAGTATCCAAAGAAAGTTGGCTGACCAGACAAGTCAGATACGTGAAGAACTTTGGGCTGAATGCCTCATCCCAAAACCAATTACCAGAAGTGTCTGACTGATGCCACATGATGAATTGCTCTCTCCTGGATGCACTGACGATGGAGAGAGCCTAGACACTTGGCTGAAGTGCTCTGAACCTCTTTAAGCCAGACACTTACCTGCCTTGTACTGCAAGGGCAAAGTCAGGCTCTGAAAAGGGCAGTCTGAATCTAGCCCATTCAGCCCAGAAGTCTCCAAAAACTATGTGTGTTCCTAGTTCTCCCTTAGGATCTGATACTCAGAAAAACATTGCACTATGCAAACAATACATCTGAGCAATTCCATGTGCTCTGCCCACAGAACGTGCCTAAAAGTCCCTCGAGAACTGCATGGGGAAAGGCATACACCGTTTAGCAGATACATCACTACACACAAATGTATTTCATTCCTTTCCCAATAAGGCCTTTTGAATTTGTTAAAAAGTATTTGCAGAGAAAATGAAAGGAGCCCCTGGCATCAGGAGTCCTTGGARAGTGAGCTATGCACTGGGTAAAGGCTCTGCTGATCACAGTTGGAAGGACAGCCTGACTTTATCAGGAGGATCAAGGAGAAGAAGAGATGGAGTATGGGAAAGGTTGGAGGAAGATAAAAAGGAGGAATTTATCCATCAAGGTCAGCTACTTGGAGAGAAGTTTCTGCATTGGGGTGGCTGGAAGCAGTATTAATCCAAGTCAAAATTTTACCCTTTGGAACCTTGTGTGTTCCTCCTGTAAGGCTTTTACATTGCCATAGAAAAGAAAGGTCTATTTTGGTACTGAACCATTCTGGGGCTGGTTTTTCTCTCCATATGTTTGCATAAATCTAGAGGGCAATGCAGTTACACCACTGCATGTTGGTGTTAGATCAGAGGCAAGCTCAGTATCTCTCACCTTGTCTGACAGACTCTTTGACCCATTTCACTCTTTTTTACTCTGTCAGCGTTCCAAGGTCAAAGACCGTGCCCAAATCTAAAGCAGATCATAACTCAGATGCTGTATTGTAAAGACATAGGCTCCCTTTTTTAATAATGCATTATTTAAAATACACTTTCCTTTGTGTTAGCCTTATTACTATGTCCAAATGATCTTGACTTGGACTAGGGGGCACACATGTTTCCGGGAGGAGGGATCCCATTTCCTTCACACCAGTTTCCGTGGCATCATCATCATCATCATCTGCTTATTTCTGCCCTTGATCACATCCTCTGAAAAGCTGGCAGATGTGAAACCTGAGCTGCCCATGGGCCTCCACACATCCCATAGCAGTAGGTATCCAAAATGGTTCAGATCATCTCTAATTTCTCTGTGGATCATATGTCTCCTTCAGAAAAAGGGTGGGGAGCAGATGTGCAGAACAGAGAGACAGAGAGACTATGATAATCATATTTCTCTTTCACAGAAGGGAGGGGTGAGTGTGTATATTGGGGTAGGGAGGGAGAAAGAGAGATTATATGCAAAAGAATGGCAGAAATTTAAAACACAGGTCAGATTGGATACGTTAACTGTGTGCAAAAGTTTCCTAGTGAGAATATTTCCTTTTGGATGATTTAACAAATGTAAGCTGGATCAAGTCTCCATTATGCAAGAAATATGTTAGGTTTCTTCTCTAGCTATGCACAAATGGCTGGGAAAAGCTGGATATAGTCCCATCCTATAAACTGGAATCAGAAATAAATTGAAAGATTTATAAATTGGAGGTGCAATTCTTCAGCTACATTGGTTTAAAGATGGTGAAATGAATGACTAAAGCATTCACTCACAGTGTTTTATGAAGCAGATCTAATGTGCAGGTTTTGTGACCTGCAGTGACTTTAACTTCTCAGTAAATCAAAAAGCTTAACAAATATTAAGATGGCAAAGATTACCTGTGTGTGCCAGATTTTATCTTTTATCCGTTATCATTTAGGAAATGAAAAGCTTGAGTCGGAAATCAGACAGCCAGTCATATGACTCAGGCGGTCTGGCAGCCCCACAAGACAAGAACCTGCAGGAGACACAGAAACTACACATTCTCTGATTAGTTTTTAGTCCTTAAGAAATGGCTCTTTTTATTGTTATTATTATTAGCAACCAATGAGCTTTAGAATCAGAGCAATTCCTTTCTAAATTCCACTGCGATGAAAATTCATTATAACAAGCTAGAGGAAGCAGCAGGGTGTATAGCTCAGCTCATGGCCAGGCTTAGGGGTAGCTCCGTACACATGTGAGCTTCAGAGGTGTTGAGATTTGGGGTACAAATTTCCAGCACCCATTTGACAACACAGAGGCCAAAGAATTCTCCTTTTTCAGCCTTGGCCCAGAGCAGCAGGAAACTGGTTGCCAGATGGGATCTTGGCTAAGCCACAGCACGTGGGGAGTCCTGCCACAGTTCAAGTAGAACATGCCCTCGATTTCGTAAGGCTGTCTTGCAGTTCCTTCCTGAGAGCGTGGGAAGTAGCTGCCCCAGCAGAGGTGCCAGCTTTTCATGTCTATAGCCCTCCAAATATGCCATGGACCTTCAGGGTGAAACAAATATTTATATTCTACCTAATATTTTCTAAACTAAGGGCTGAGGAGTCAGCGTCAGATTAGTAGAGTTGGTAGAGAGTAAGTAGAGAGTTAGTAGAGTAGAGAATAAGTAGAGCTGGACTTTTCAAAACATTTTTTAAACATTTGCTGATTTATTAAATTAATCAGGTCTACTGGTGGGATACTGAGGTGGAGTGGATAAAGCCTGCTTCAAGGCCACAGAATAATGTAGAGACCAAATCACAACAAGAATTTGAGCCTTTCTAAGGTCCAGCCACAAACCCAAACAAAATAACCCCATCAGCTCTATTAGCTTGTCAAACACACATGCAATTTTTCTTCCTTTTCCATACAGAAATGAAGACAATCCCAAAGGTTAGACAACCTCCATAACAAAATCAGACCTGTAACAACCACATCAACTACAGGTGACACTGCTGGCTCTAGGTTTGCATAAGCTGACTTTGCTCCAGGAAGGTCTTCCCCTCCTCTCAACCCTGCAGCCTCTTGTCCCAACTACCAAAAGCGTTTATGGCCATCCTTCCCTCTTCCACCTCACAGCTTCAATATATGCTGAAGATATATTGAAGTGCAAGGAGAAAGAAAATGGAAAGAGTTTCATAAAATGGAGGTTCCATTTTTTCCTCAGAATGTAAGATCTCAATTTAAAAATGGCATCAGTTTTCTTCAGTTCTGAAGCGACACTACAGCTGTTTAACAGCAGGGAGATGTTGATTTAAAGCACAGAAAATAACAAACCATTTCTCCTTTCAGCTGATGCAAAAAAGAGTAAGAAAGATAAAAAAAGCATTCCATGCTGAAAAATAGAACTGGGTTTACACTGTTATTTGCTATGTAACTGTCCCTCTGTCACAGCCTGAAAAGGATCATCGGTCAGAAGCTGACAAAGTCAAGTACACCATTGCCATCACTTCTCATTGATGCGCACTGGTCAGAAAAAAGAAATAACGCCAAGCAACCCTGCAGCTGGGGTAAGTCAGCTTCATGCCAACAGCATAAGCAGTTCATCATCTAGCAATATTTGGCCCAAAGTGTAATGCAAAAATAATACTACACCCAAAATAAATTACCAAGCTGTTTGCAGGTAAATCAACAGAGAAGCTTATATATTAACTAATAAAGGCCAGCAATTAACAACAACAAAACAGTTCAAGTAGGAAGAGAATCAAACTTCAAAGAAAGAAACTGTGAGGCCATATATGTTAAGTAAACAGTTTTGCTATAGGTCTAAATATGTATTAGTCCTCCATTCCACCAGATCCATGCTAAAACTACAGTGGAAACTCAGCATTAATGACTAATATTTGTCCTGAAAGTCAGGCCACCTCCTGTGGAAAAGATGAAAATGCAAGTCTCCAGGACTGTGCAGACAGACATTTTATTATAAAAGCCTTTCATATTGTATTATATAATAGATATATTTGATTTAATTAATTAATAATAATATACTTATGGAATCCTTGCATCTGCCTTCTATTTTTAAACTTCTGGATTTAACATCAAAGGAAGTTGTGAGCTAATGTCCCTGTATTGCAGTGTGGACGAAGCAAACCCTGTCAACAACCAGCAAAGGGCTAAAAGGTAACTGTACAATCTGCTCTGAGCAAGGGGTGCTGTGTATCTCTTTTCTGCCAAAAGCAGATTGCGACTCAGCAAGTCAGTTTTCTACCCTGCTCTCCCTGACTTTGGGAAGTTATTTCACTGCTTCTCGCGGCATTCAGTCACCCCTGCCACACACCCAGCCTGACACCTCTGGCCAATGGAAGGTGTATGGGGATGAGGGCAGCTTGCTTTCTATGTCCTACCCACTTCTGCCTCACTCCTACTTTGACTGCTGTGGGGTAAACTCTTGGTCTTCACACCAAAAACACAACATCTGCATCAAACTGAATATGACCAAAGGAATTAACTGACACCTGTCTTACTTCACTTATCAGCCCTGGACTCTGAAGGAAAGGTACTGATAACTGAAGGTTAAAAAAAAAAAAAAAAGAAACCAAGAAAAAAAAAAAAAAAACAACAACAAAAAACCAACCCTACAGCATACAGTCTCAGCACCACTGCCTGCCCACCTTACTCCAAGGCCTGGAATTACGTGTAGAGGCAGACTTGCTATTAAGACACTAGTGTTAGTTTGTGAACAGAGCAGGATGGGGTGAAATCCTTTGTTTTGTCAGGGAGTGGGACAGTATTCCTTAAGGAAGCACAGCTGTTTGCATTAGTACACATATCTGAGCCCTTATTTTCACAATCTTTGTTTGAACTCGTCTAAGAAAGGACACCACCATATTGCTCTCTGCTCCCACCCATTACCAGAATCAGTTTAAAATTATGTTTGCTCACCTGCTGCTGACCTTGTAGAAGCTCATGAATGAAGCATTACTGATCAGAATCAGAAGCTGTGGCATAAAAGCAGAGAACCTGCTGAAACAGAGGAAAACAAGAAACTATGTTAACAGATACAAGTAGGAAGCTTCCATCTTCTATGTGGACAAGTCTGAGTAAAGAGCACGGCATATCCATGAAGACTTCTACACAACTACATGGAGGGGTACTGCGTTCTTGCTAGCTGCAGGGTAAGTAACTTTAATTATGAAAGTTCCGCTATTAAATGGGCTTTAATAACTAAATGCATTGCTATTTCTTCAGCTCTTATTACGAGTTAATTTACCTATTCATTTTTCTGTTCTTTCAGTTCTTAATAAAATGAATAGCTGGCATCTTGTATTCTTGCCAATAGAATAACATCACAGCATTTTGCAGTAATGCTGTTTGGGCCGTTAGAGAAAGAAAATGTCAAGTACCTTTTATATGCAATTCTAATATTTGTTTTACTCTCCATTGTTTCTAATATCCCCTGAGAACCTTGAAAGTAACATTATTTCCTTAACAAGTTTGGCCTTTCTTCCTTCTACTTAGCAAATCATTTTCTTGGGGCCTTATTACTTGCTGTTATAGAATACAAGCAACTGCCACAAAATATTGCTGCTCATATATGTCTAGGCTAGCGAAAAGGATCTAGAAATAAATAAGCATATATCTTGTTTTCTTACTAATTTGTTGACACTCTGCAAAGGAGAACAATGCAGAACATTTCCCCAGATCCTGAGTTGTTTCCATCTCAGTTAAACTACTATTACACTTGAGCAATCCCTTAACACTTTGATCCTCCAGCTATAAAAATGGGCCTGTGATGATAATCCTGTCCCACCTTGTTGTTATTTAAAATAAGAGGAGCAATAGCACTTATTGGAAAGTCATATGGAAACCTCTTTAAATTTTGAGAAAGGCGGGTCCCAGCAGATAAACTCATGCATGGGAGCCCAACATGCAAGATGGAAACCGGAGCATACTACAGAGGCGTAATTTCAGTTGAACAAGCGGATCAAGTTAAGCGGACTCCTAGCTTTCATTTTCTAGGTTGCAAAGCTCAGTGCTTTTGCTTCATTTTCATCAGCAGTTTTTTGTTGTTGCCATTTTGGGTTTTTTTCAGAACATAAAGATTTTCACTTGGAAATACCTTTCTAGTTACCAAATGTCTTTTAGTTGTTCAGTGCCAGGGATTACATTCCTCAGAGTGGAACAAGACACATTAAAGTCCTCAATCAAAGTCCCTTACTACATGGCATGTGGGGTTTAAAATCTTTCCATGGGGCTGCATGGTCTTAAACTCTAGTCATTAGGCCCATGGCATACCATAGAGCTGTGTATCACAGGGACCTGGCTTCCAGCGTACCAGCCTTTCCCTTCCCTGTAAACCTATTTGCAAAGCATTAAGAGGACTTGAATCCCCTGGGTTCTCTCTTATCTATTCCTTCCTTTGCCTTCTAGCCTGCCTAAGAGAAACTGTTTCCCGGCTTTCTCCTCGTCAATGTAAGTGGCAAGATAGGCAAAGGTAGTTAAACATAGGAATTTACAGCGACAGCTCATCGGCATACATGCACTTCTGGGCAATATTTTGTTAGTACACAGTAATTTTTAGGACTTGCATACATTTAAGGGCCACAGAGACTCGAAGCTCCCAGCTCTTCCTTCTTTCAAGGTTGTGGCAGGGGGAGGGGAGGCAGGAGGCTGAGCTGGAGCGTTTATGGGAGGCAACACATGTAATTGAATCTCACTAGCATGCACACAAACTGTCCAGGATGCTACTTGCAGAGGCAGAGGGACAACAAAGAACAAAATACCCTGTTCACATYTCACAGACCTTTATTGGTTTGCTTCGAATGCTGCTTTCTAAACAACACAGGATAAGTAACTCATCCGACAGGCCAAAGGAGTCACAATGGCTACTTAATTATGAAACTCTTCTAGGCACTTATATATTAATTCATGGTCTAATGTGGTGTCAAGCTGAGGCGAATAAAGGTTAACATATTCTATTAGTCCCAATTGTCACAAGAATTTCATCGAACAATATGGTTCATTAAATGCTGAATCTAATAATTATGTTCACCATAATAGAAATTATTCATATGAACATGATCTGAATAGTTGTGATTTATTAATTTAGACATAAATTTAATTAGCAATTGATTTCAATTGAGTCTCACTCTGAACAATAAGTTGTGTTGTAAGCCACATACTGGAAGCAATATCCAAAATGAAATATGGACCTCTGAGGCAGGATGCTTGTCGGTATCCTCGATTCCTACCCCTGCTTCCCGCTGTGTAAGAACACACTCCTGTCCAGCACAGAATTCCATTTTTCCCCCAAAAAAAACAGAGGAAAACATGTCTCCCACTGAATTCCAATATTAAAAATCTCTCTGAGAAAGTATTTCCGAGTTGAAGTTAAGCGGGCTGTCCCAGGACAGAGAGCAGCATGGAGCAGCTCAGCCACCATGAATGGGAAGTGCTGTAAGAAGCCCATGTTGAGGAGATGCAGTAAAACACATCACAAGATAACAAGATGAAAGAAACTGCTCTTAGCCACAAAACGCCAGCGCCAAACTCATCCTCCTGAGGTTCCCCTTCACTGTATCCCTGCTGCTGCCAGTGGCATGTCCCACTCCCCACAGTCATGCCCATGCTTCCCTACAGAGCTGTACTGGTCCGGGAGCACCCCGCACAGCACCACCCTTTGCTGTTACAGCAGGGCCACTTAAATTCTTTGTGCCTCGGTTTTCTCCCTCTATAAAACAGGGATAAAACTGCAGTCTTGGCAGAGATCTGAGAACCTTAATTCACTAATGTTTATAAAACCCTCTGAGGTTCTTATTCAGAAGGCACTGTAAAAACGCAAAGTATTATCGCTGATTCAAACTGACCTTCCCCTTGAAATATCACCATTTGAGCTATAATTCCAAATACCGACTCTAACCAAGTGCTATGCTGTGGGATTAACCACATTAATGCTTAAAGCTGTTGCTCCTTTTTTTTCCCCCAGTGTTCACAAGCTAATGCTTGTAGGGGACTAATCTTGGACAATTCCTTAATGATACAGATTTTCAGATGAAAATTACTGCTACATTTTCCTGACTTCTAACAGATTTTAGTCTCACTGCATGTACAATGTTGGAATGTTATTTAATTATAAATATAAAATTTTCTGGATAGTCCTTCCTAATTTGGGTGTATTTATCTGTTGTCTGCACACAAACTGTAAATCATTGTATTAAGAGTGATTACACACCCACTGACACAGAAAATTCATGATCGGGTTGTGAGACGTAAGAGGTTTACCAGATTGAATGTGGCATGGCCACATATTCTACAGAATTTATTATTATTTCCAATCAACCCTCCTCCCCTAAACCAAGATCCCTTAACTATAGGATTCTCGCTGTACTTAAGAGGGACATTTCAAATGGATGTACTTTTAAAATACACTTACATAGCTGCGCACAGGAATGCTGCGGTCACATTTTCAAACACAAGATTATAGGTAGATAGTTGGGTTTTCATCATTAGGCCAAATCTAGCTTCACTCGTGAAGGGCTAGGATCTGGTCTGAGTGTATGCTGGCTGTTTTACACCAGCAAAATACCCCAAATCACAGGATGAAAAGCAAAGGTGGTGTCAAACCTAGTTTTTCAATGTGTTGACCTGCCATAAGGCTCTTCCCAGGCAGTGCTCCTGCCACAGTCATTCAAGCTGTCTCCAGTGAGGGGCCTCAAGCTCATGCAATTGAACCGCGCTCCTCACCCCTGCAATGCCAGGCTGCTGTGATTTCATTAGATGCCCAGAAATTAGCACAGGTGGGTCATTATTATTATTATTATTATTATTATTATTATTATTATTATTATTATTAGAGAATAGGTCTTATGAGGAGTGGCTGAGGGAGCTGGGGTTGTTTAGCCTGGAGAGGAGGAGACTGAGGGGAGACCTTATCGCTCTCTACAACTACCTGAAAGGAGGCTGTAGAGAGGCGGGTGTTGGTCTCTTCTCCCAAGTAACAAACGATAGGACAAGAGGAAATGGCCTCAAGTTGCGCCAGGGGAGGTTTAGATTGGATATTAGGAAAAATTTCTACACCGAAAGGGTAGTCAGGCATTGGAACAGGCTGCCCAGGGAAGTGGTGGAGTCACCATCCCTGGAGGTGTTCAAAAAACGTGTGGATGTGGCGCTTCGGGACATGGTTAATGGGCATGGGTGCTGGGTTGACGGTTGGACTCAATGATCTTAAAAGTCTTTTCCAACCTTAATGATTCTATGATTCTATGAGTAAAGGAATAAATAGTCGCGAATCTTGCTAACCTGTGAATCTTGATAAATAAGCAGACTAGACACCTGTGGTAAAGGACATAATGCTGATTTTAGCAATGGTAAACGTGACCAAGGCAGAAGGAGCTCCCCCAGCCCCATCCTTACAGAAGCCAGGATGCTGTGATAGAAATGTAATTGTTACCAGCGGGCATACCGGTGCCATTATGTTAATTCTAGTATAGAAAAGGTSACTCCTGGGGAGGGGACAGGCCCAGCCAACCACACTTCCGCCTTGGGATGGGCAGCTGTGTGGAGGGCAGGTGTATGTCCAACCCTACGTCCTGGTGAACTTGTGGTGTGAGGTGCTGTTCTGGCCACCAGCCTCTTTGGCTGCTGTGAGTGATGAACGACTGACTGTTCCTAAGGGTCCTAGGGGATCCTTGCCGTGCACAGCAGCGCTGCCGTGTGCAGCTCAGTGCAAAGTCATTCTACCTGAGACGTGATTCAACATTTAGGGAAAAAAAGGCAAATTGGCCCCTGCATCACAAGTAGTAAGGTAATCTCTACAGTGCACTGCATTGTGCTTTGGGGCATGCTGTCAGGGTGCTCCAGAAATACCTCATGAAGCAGAATTTTCTCCTATGAGAAATAACTGTAAGAGGCTCTTTTTTTCACTCACTTATTAAGCTCACTGGTTTTAGAGTGCCCAGAAACTTGGCGTTTCAAGGAATATCCAAAGGACAAAGACATCTACATATTTTGTCCCAGAATCCCAGACTACAGAAGTCTGACAAAGGGACAGACAGAGGATGAGCGAGATTAACAGGCCAAGTAGGTCAGGACCAGTGTGATTCTCAGGCCAGTACAACACAGCACATTGAGAAAGCTTCCAAGAAGCGTAAACAGGAATGGATGTTTGAGACAATGAATGCCCTAATTGGATGCCCATTCTCACCGCTTCCCTCAATTAAGAAGAATCATGGATAATTCTGCCAAGATATTGATGGACAATGTAAGCATTGGGTTGAGAACTTTTGCAATTTAATGAAGCAAACCCTACCCAGTTGTGAATTACAAGTGATCCAAAAATAAATCCAGCAGAAAAGAGTCCAGTGATGGTTAAGTCAAAAAGTTACAAAATGATTAATCACTGAATCTTAATAACTTCTCATCAGAGATACTACAGTGCAGAGCTTTTGATTTCATGTGTTGGCTTCATCAAGTTTTCTCAAACCTTGGAAGACTGGTTCTGTTCCAGAAGACAGAATAAACAGCTGCATTATCCCTTTAAATTAAGAAAAAGGAGAGCCAACATTTGCTCAAATTGGAGAGGAGACATTCCGCTGACAGTCTCACAAAATGGCTTGCAACACAAACACCGAGCCAACTGTAACCTCATCTCAGCCCTGAAGTGAGAGGTAACTAATACAGCTTCTGGACAGACCGATCTACAGTGACTAGTACATACACTTCATGAAACAATAGCTGAAGGCCTATTAGAAGAACAGTATGAGATTAACACGGAAATTACACATTTTAGATGTTTTAGTCTCTTCATCAATCAGCTTGGTGTCCTGCTACGCCATTATAACGTGAGAACTTAGTGGCCACTTGCGTGGCTTTGAGTCCAGATTTACTCATTGTCCAGGCTGTTAATCTGGTGCCGGTTCTTTCACAGCTGTACTGGAACAGCTGGAGAAAGTTCTGGGATGGTCCTGTGCTTTTAGAGGCACCCAAGAACACCATCCCTGCGGGGAGAAGGCTCCAGAAACTCTTCTACACTTCATCTGCCCTTTGAGGGACATCATTACAAAATCAGCCCAGGCCTTGGCGTTGTCTACAAATCCCATCTTCCTCTCGCAGGAGGAAGTCTACAATGGCAATGCGAGCACAATACCAGGGTTTGGTACAACTAATTTCTTTAGTGCTGGAACAAAGTAGATATAGGTCATATGTCTAATGGAAGAACTTCAATGTGATATAGTTAGCTATGCCATATGCATAGCTGCATATGATGCACTGGCTGTCAGCAGAATCAGGAGTGCATTGAGGGATGTTCTTCCACTGGCATTACTCAGTATTTCACATTCTAAGACCAAATTAAAAGGGAAAAAACCCTTAAAGTACAAATACTCATGCTGAGAGGAACTCAAACATGTGGATAAGAGGGAGGAGAAATTAGAGAGCTTCCAGAGTCAAAAGTGACAGCACACTCTTACTCAAAAATCTGCTGCTCTGATTTCATTGCAGACCAGGCAGTATTTTGCTGTTCCCAATGCAGAGTTGTTTTATGCTAGTTGAGAGCAGTCAAACCCCTTGCTTCATAAAAGAGATGGGAAGATTGGCTCAGCAGCATCATTTAAACTTGCCCTCAAATGTTTGCAGATAGACCTTGAAAAAAAGGACATATAAACACATGACCTTGTATAATAGTCCCATTCCTCTGGCTTCTCTGCATAAAAACACAGGCTCACACAGATTTAACAGTATTATATTAAATACATTTTTGCAACGGTTCAGTCTATCACAACCTTTCACTTCTGAAACTTGGTGCACAGCACATCACCGTGAGGTCAAAATGGCAAAGAGCAGAACAGAGGGTTTGAGTTTTCCAACAGTCAATAGTAACTCTTCAACACCTGGTACTCTCACTTGCACTGTTGCTTTGTCTGATGTGTGCATAGGAACATTAAAAAAATACTGGAAATTCATGACTGCCCTAGCTCCTGGGAAACCTGACAAATCGGCAATGATAGGATTGCAGACTGCTGACAGCAGCAATGAGAGATGTATTTTACTGAGTACATCAGGGTGATCAGATTCATATGGTTAGAAGAACTGACCAGAAATGTGGAAAGAGGACACAAGCAGCGACCTAGGGAGCGCTTGCTTAAACAAGAACATCCAGAGAGCTCCAATTAACAAGCAAACTAAAAGGGAGCAGGCAAGAGAGAGTCTTCAAGGTGGGGCATCAGTTCAGTGCATCAGCAGGCCTGGCCAGCAGCACAGCAGTCAGAACGAATCGGAGAAGACAAAGCTGGAGGACTCCCCAGGAACCACAGCTCAGGCAGCTGGTACAAGGTCTAGGTCCATCTTTGCCCTGGGTGATGGAAAGAAGGAGATATTGCACCGAGAGCGCCAATGCTGCAGCAGGCACAGACTGCATAGTCTGTAAACAAAGAGCAGGACAAAACAAGATGAGCTGCCTCATAAAAGATGCCATGAAGTATTAAAAAAAAAAAAAATAATGGGCTTGTACCTTTGCTGACATTTGCCCTGATGCAAGCATAGTCTTTTGAAATGAAGGGCTACTTTATTAATGTTTGAACTTTGCTAATATGAAAGACTTAAAATGTGTATTATTGCTTAATATAGCTACATACTTAGGACAGACCTGAACACCATCAAGCATTTTAAATCATAAAAAAACATGTGGCTATTGGGCTGTATGATTTAAAAAACTTAAAAGCGCTCAGAAACTAAACCACTTCTGGCAGTCATTTCACCCATATTTTCCTCTGCCAGCACACTCAGGTGTTCATGAATTGGGAGGGGTGAAGTGTTGCAGATTTGGCTAATAGTTCATGCATAGTATTTCTTCCTGTACACAGTGCATTCAGCTGGCCTAGTAACTTTCCATACCCCATTGCTCATAGTGCATAAGGGTCTCCTAAAGTAGATGATGTCATTACTGTCCCAAATTGGATGATGTCCAACCCCACAAGAACAAATTCAGTCAAGTTCTTAAGCCTGTGTCTAAACTAGGTACATGAATAGCCCCTTGAGCCAAAAACTCATTTATTAGACAAATTACTAATAGGCTACAAGATGTGCGTAAAGGCTCTAGAGAGCCTTTAAGATGACTATGCAATGATATCTGAAGAAAATGGTAATGCAAATTTACAAATGTAAGTCAAGATACTTCAATTTATTCATATAAAAGGTTTGCAAGCAACTGTGTGTATGTATTTGTGCACACACGTACACAGAGTCACCATCATGATTTTTTTTTTAAAAAAAAAAAAAAAGAAAAAATGCTCTGGTAAATGTTTCCAAAAAATAAAAATTTTTACACATAACAAAGGATATATTCACATTTTTAATTCAAATTAATACTCTCTATTCTTCCCTTGCCTAGCTCTGATGGTGCGTGTCCTAATCATATGATCACAGAAATGTTCTTGCTACCCAACATTGCTTTAAATTGCTAGGTTTGGGGGTTTTTTTCTTGGTTTGGCTTTGTTTTTTTAAGTCTCTTACAGATTTTACAAGGCTGCATACACTTAGCAGGGCTCCGTTTTCACACGTGTGTCTCTTCCATAAAAGCTGCTCACTTACTTTAAATATAGCTACAAGCCAGGAGAAAATGATTACAAAGAGCACTATCATTAGTTTAGTACCATCAGGACAATGTTTATATGAGTTTATACTACAGAGGAGCTCATATTTGAATAACACATGCACATTGTCCTCAGACAAGGAAAAAAAAAAGTCCAACCAACCATGTAAGCCAAGTCACGAAATTTAATTAGGAAGATAAGAGTTGGTTTGTTTTTTTGGTTTTTTTTTTTTTTTTAGGTTACGGAAAAAGATAATTTTAGGCAGAGAATTAGCATCTTCTAATAATCTTAGACAAAAAATGATTTTGTTTTGCTTTGGTTTGTAAATTAGCTCATGATTAAAGTATCTCTCTAGTTGAGCTTCATTGTCTTTTTGTGCCTATTTTCTGAATGCAACCCTGACCTGAATACTCTTGTAGCTCAAGTACAAGATTTGAGAGCATGAGAGGAACGATTATTATAAAGTGAAGTACTTACAGTTTTACTGCAAAATCAATGAACTTTCAAGTGATTTTTATCATATTTTGCAGCTGTTCTGTTTGCTTTGAATGATGTTTATCACATCAAAAACTGTAGTACTTTTAAAGGATGCTTTCTCTAGAAATTTCCTCCATCTTTATTTTCTTGCACCACCCAGTGCTGTAAATGCTACTTTCTAATGATATTTTTATCTTGCGATTTTCCCATGCCTCAGAAATTACCTCTCTCAACACTTAGGCCAGGGACTTGCTCAGTCCCTGCCCTGTTCTCTCTCACGGTTCTTTAAATGAGGAAAAGTTCCAAGTTCCCAACTTAATTCACAGTTTTGCAGCAGTTCAGTTATATGTCACCATTCAAGGCTACCTCTCTGACACTTTTACTATCTAAAGGAACGGCCCCACATGATCTGGGTGTGCAGAAGCTCAGACCGTCTGTCAGGAGCCATACAGTGAGAAGCAGGAAGGTGGCACTCCTCCCGCGGGACCTGATCCATAAGGTCATCCGTGGACATTGGAGGTAAATATTCCACTGACTTCAGTGGTATAGGGTTAGAAGCACAGCTCGTCTTACTCTCAGCTACATCTGTTTCCAAATCCATCCTCTACCTCAAGCAAAGCCATCTCCTTCCCCAAATGGGATTGCAAAAGTCAGGACCTTTATGAAAAAACCTGCTTGGCTACCTTTCCCCACCTTGACCCTTTCAGCCAAAGCTGTATGCTCCAGGCAATATTTAAGGTATATCTGCTGCTCCTTCCCAACTGCTATGGATTCTGCTGGATATTAACAACCTAATCCTACAAACCTTCCTCCCAGGGCAGAGCTCCGTTAGCAGTCTCTTGGACTCCAACACGACTGATATAATTATTGTGGTACTCCACTGTATCAGCCACTACACACACACACTTACTAAACGGATGGCCTCTTACCTCAGATAATTTACAATCCAGGTTATAACCAGATGCAACAGGGGCAAAGCAAACATGAGGGGAGGGGAAAGACAAAGTGACAATAGGCAAACAAGGTGACAATAAAAGGCAAACAAAGAAAATAAACCCAAAATATATATCAACTGGCATAGTCTTGTAGGCATTGCAGCAGAGGAGAGTTTATTCATGGTGCTATACCCAGCAGCATTGTATAATAAAATTATATTTCGTACATTTACCAGTACATAAAATTAATGCAGCTGTGTAATTCCTATTATACTTCCTTATGTAATTCATATCACTCGTATCTCCCTTCTGTTTAAATCAATAGAAATTTAATTTCACTTAAATGCTTACTGATCACCAGTAAAACCTTTGCTTGCTTTTTTTTTTAACCTGAATTATTTGTTTTATCAGAGCTAATACAAAGATGTACGCACACTGTTTCACAGTTCAGGTAACTGGCAGTCACATTCACTGACCTTCTAGACAACATCCTCAGATGCTTCTGACTGAAGCACAGGTTATGGAAGTTTTACAATGCACAATTCTGCCGCTCAACCTAGAACAGGATTAAACGAACCTTAGTGTTGCTGCTCTGTGGTACCTGACCAGATAGATAATCTTCATAGATTTTTAACAGTAGACAAGCACTAGTCTTATCACTTATTTTCATCTCTTCCATGCTGTCTGAACCTCTATTATCTCCCGTTTCGAATCCAAAGGCCATGATTAAACTGGAGCACATCTTACAGCACAACATGCAATATTTTCCTGTGACAAAGAAACCACTTCAGCCCTTAAGTTGTTCCAACAGTTAACTATCCTCCCTGATAAAAATGTGCCTTATATCTAGTCTGAATTAGTCAAGCCTCTCCTTCCACCCCTGGGCTCTTTTATAACTTTTTGCTCGTGTTACTGCTTGTATTTTTTTCCCCTGTAGATATTTTTATTACTGTTTAACCTTCTCCTTGATGAACAAAATGTATTAAAATCCTTGACTCCCGCATTCCAAACCAGGTTTCCATTCAGGTAATTCTTTCTGTCACTCTTCCTTGAACTCTAACCTTTTTAACTTCCTTGTGAAGTGTGGCCCCTCGAAGTGGACACAGTAGCAGCTGCTCCTGCCTTAAAGCCCTTCCCTCTAAGTCCAGGGATTTGTTCTTCTGGCCACATTCAGCTATTTGCCCACCTGTAATCCAGAATTTTTTTGCTGGGGCTTCAGCAGATTCCCAGTATCACATAACATTATTTTGGCTGCTAGAAGAGTCAGGTAAAAAGAAACAGAAGGAAAGTTGGAAAGAAAGGCAAGTCTGTGCGCTTGGTTTGTTTCCACTGCTGTCCTGAACTCAGCTGTGCACAGGTGCAGTTTGTAAGTGGTTTTCTGCAGCTTTCAGGCTTATTTCATTTGTATCACTAATGTTACAGTGGAAGGAGCCACAGCAGACCTATAAGCACCAAAATCTGAGCATATGCAATATCTCCTTAGGTAGACCCCCATCTCAGTTGTTCCCCATAACCTGTTTCAGATAAAGGGTATAAAAACACATGACCAAAATCTGCAGGAAACAGACGATACAAATAGTGTACAGCTCTTGTAACGAGAGCACTAAGTTTGGGAAAACCTGTTATCTGGCACAAATTCTAGACTGGAGTGCTTATTTGAGCTAGTTGCAGCACAAAAGCTTTGAAGAACATTAAGGAGGAAAATGACAATGAAAACAGTTCCCTCTGCAACATTACCTGCTCTCAGCTGAGCTAATACCCTCTGTGGTTTTGCAAAGCATTAGTGGGGAAAAAAAAAAATCCAACTGCAAGTAAAGAGCCCTCAGGGTCTGGGCCAGAAATTCATACTAAACCAGCATTAATAGTGACTATAAGTCTCTCTATAGAAGCTTTCAGAAAATAGAAAAGTAGTCAAGATGCTTACAATTTTTAATGGATTGTTTGTCTTTTCTAAGAAATAACTTGCAGGGATGAAAGCAAGCCCTGCAAAAGCTGGCGTCACAGGTTTTGCTGGCTGACTGCTCTGTGTGCTGTCCCCACAGACTCCCTTGTTAGCTTGTGTGCAAACGCAGAACTGAACCAAAGCCTTCGTGTGGTGCCAGGGGATGCTGCAACACAATCTTCTGGAGGAGTTCTAAAAACCTACATCCCTACCAAACCATTTGTGTGTATTAAAGAATCAGTGAGTCTTTTTTACGTAAATGTCCTTGTATAGATCAATGCTGTCATTCACAAACTTTCAAGTATCTTGAATTAGGTTCCCTTAAAATCATCATACTGCCTTAAAAAGCTTCTACACATGATATATTTGATGCTGAATTAATGTATTTGACGAAATTTCTATTTAGATGATAAATTCTCAGGTCCTATATGTCTTATATTAAAAAAGCATAACTTGTAGGCCTGAGCTATTCTGGGTCACACGGACCACATATAAAGGAGTGGGATCTCCCTTACTCTATGTAGAAGATGGTGGTGGGCTATGATGGTGCACGTTTAAAACGTTAGGGAAGGCAGACTCTAGGTAAGTAATAAATTGCTGTATGTATTGCCTTAGGAGCAGGTTAGAAATTTCCCTTGTTCACTGGCATTTACAAGCCCCCTCAAAGGACAACACTTCTGAAAGCACAAAGTTTAACACAGTAATAAAAACGCATCTTAAAAACCCAAAACCCCTGTGTTTCAGTGCTTAAAAAAGTGGCAGCTTGACAGACCTGGAGACTGACAGCAACAGTGTCAGCCTTCCTCACACTTCTCTGCCAAAGCACCTCAACCTTGACCTGAGGAGAAAACCATGAAGGGTTTAAGTGAGATTTCATGCCCATCCACTCTGGCATCTCTGCTGAGATTGCCAACAAGGGGGCCAATTAGCTTTTCACCGTGTGGAAATGACACCTGTCCACTGAAACTGGGCAGAGACCCACCAGTTCCCTGGGTGCCAGCGACTGTACAGCTACTGCACAGGTTACTGCTCCTGGTTACTCCCCTTGCACCAGGCATGCAGCAGCTCCGAGTTGTTGTCCAAGTGGGACCAAATGCATTTTCCTTTCCCAACAAGTAGTCCTTTCTGATTTAAAATAGCAGCCTTGTGTTAAAGATTGAATATAAAAAGTGATTCTCACTATTCAAGGATCCTGGGGCCTCACTGAAGCTCAAAAGGCCAGTTTTGCTGTGCAACCAAGTAAAATCCCATCAAGAATTTGCACCAGGGCAGAAGGAGATGAAGAGAGAGGATTTCAGCCCTTTTTATTAAACAGAGAGAAAATGCCACTTTCCTGCTGGGGTCTTTCCCTCCTCACAAGACATAATTGGCAAATTTCTTGGGTGCTTCCTTGCCCTTCAGTGCAACAGTAGCTGCCTTATCTGTTCGTAGAAGAGAAAGTGTTACAGGAAGGCTGTCCCCTCACCAGGAGACAGACAGGCTTGAGCAAGCTGGCACAAAATATGGGATTGTATCATAAAGCGATCAAGTGGTCTAGTGGCCAGGAAGGGAGTAGTTGCCACTGTAATATGGGATATGGGTTGACATAGGTCTCTTCAACTTAGACACTATAAAAGTCATCACACTTTAATTAACGACCTAGCAGTGCAGTTTGAATAGGAGCCCATTTGCAGTGTAAACTGTTGAAATATTACTTAATGGAATAGGAAACTTCATTACAGATTAAAATAATTTTATAAAAATGATCTTTCATAAATTCCAGTTCATTCAGCTTCATTTTGTCAGACAAAAAATGTAAAAGTCATTCTTTTTGAAATCAGACATCACCCTCCAGTTCATCTGTCACCAAGTCAGGCTTGCTAACCTCTCCAAGGATGTCATCTGATAGAGTTTTCTATCACTTTTTGTCATTCCAGGTGCACTTCTTGACAATTTATTTAGATCTCTGTCCAGAGTCTCCTCCAGGAATCTAGAAGGACCATGAAGATTTCATCAAGGACTTGATCAAACAACGGATAACATGTGTACCCAGCACACTAACCTCATTTGCAAGCTCTCACAGTAAATGATTGACAGCTGATGCCCTAAGCAAAACCACTGTTTATAAAGTCCTTTTCAGTCCAGCTACATTAGTCTCTCCACATAGCAGAAGTCAGTACACTGCTATCAAAACCAAGTCTGTGACTGATAATATTGAACTCTTCATTACCCCAAGTGTTGCTGCAAGTAATACCATGAGTTTGGACACTACTGTTCAATAAAGGCTCATTATTATAAATATTCAGCTTATGTCATGACGAGAACAAACAGTTTTGCAGCCAAGGTGAAAGGGGTGAATTGCAAATAGGTCTAGGTTATGATAGAGATAGTGCCCTATTTTTATGGAGTGACCTTGTAGCCTGGCACCGAACGCAAGTTCAGTGGAATACACTGGATCCTGTGTATTCAAACAAAACTGGTTGGTTGCTAGCAGATTTTAGAAAAACTAAATCATGGAAGCAAGAAGTGCTGTCAAATGATGCAGAGCAGGGTTCTTCTGTTGCTTAAGTCTGCTATTTCTAATACTTCTAGTAAGGTTCATATCTTAGCAAATATTTTTTTTTAAAATCCTGTAATAGTTTCTTGGATTAGATAAGACACCACAGATAAATTGTATCTGGCATTACAGTTCATGTGACTTGTAAGAATAGAGACTTGTCCTGGCCTCCTCTCCTAAATTCACTTTCTCTCCACTCCAAGGGTGGCTGCATGCGGTACTGGCTGTTCAGAGCTGGCTACGTACCAGAATCTCTCAGCAAGAGAGCTGCTAATCTCTCCCTGGGAACAGCACCCAGATTGCTCTGCCTAAAGTCACAACACACCCTTATGGTTCCTTTGTCCATTCTGTATTTCACCCTAATTAACCAACAGTTTCTAATGATAAAAATAATAAAATCAAGAAATGACTTCCCAGAACTATGAATACATTGATTCACATGTGCTGGGCAGTTGCCCTGCCAGCTTTGTTGCAAGAGGAGAAAGGAATAATGAAAAAGACTTTCATTTGACCAAGTTCCTTATTGCACTTATGTGCTGTATGAGTCAAATTAATCAAGAACATCACTGGATCTGTGATGGGTTGTTCCCTGAAAATTTGAGGCTGATAAGTGTGCTTGATCATCTAAGCTGGACTATGGCAGTGGTCCATATTTACAAAACATGCTCAAATCCTGCAGAAATCTCAGAACACAGCAGAGACAAGGGACTCCAGGAATACACACACCATACCCTCATCCCTTTCAGATTATGTCCTTTACATTTATTACCTCTGAAGGGAGCCCGTTTTCACCTGTCCCAGGCATATCTAGAGTCCCTTTTACCTCAGCATCTGAAAATCTCACAACTACATGAAATACGTACCATCCCAAAAAAGTACAAGTGTTAGTATCATGCACCAAGACTTAAGTGGGGACCCCAAGACAACACCGAAACACTGTGGTCAAACAGGGAACTGAACCATACCACCAATGGTGTAACTTTGCAGAGCTGTAAGGAACAGGTCATACATAGCTGAAATACTGATGGTCAACAGGGAGCAGAACTAATAAGGAACTCAGATCCATAAGAGAGGAGGATGAAGCACTACCTTCCCTTGCTGCAAAACAACTATAAAAGCCAGCCTATCCCTCATTCATTCACAAAAGGAGAGCAAAATTAATTTGCTGGAGGCAGGAAAGCAGGAGAAAGAAATCACTTATTTTTTAGGGAATGGTAAACTCTTGCATAGGAGTGCAATGAATATCCAGACAGAATGGAATGATTTAATCCTACTCCAGCAAGAAAGTCCCACTGATAGCAGACATATGTCTGAGAAAAAAATTTAGATATGAAACTGAAATCTTAACTTCTCAGAGAATTTTTCTAAAAACCTTAAGCATCTTCCTGCTTTAGAAGGAAGAAAAAATGTGTGCTGAGGGTCTTTCAGTAATCTGTTAAAAGTTTAAATCCCTAGAATATTTTCCTTTCTACTTCATCAATCATTCCCTCCTTACAGAACTGCAAAAAATGTCATTCTCCCCAACTGACTCCCCCTACCAAAGTTACTGATCTCACATGAGACATTCAGAACAAGATGAGTGCCACCCCTTTTCTGCTGAAATTCGGTACGGTACCTCTATTGGAAATGGGCACTAATACACTCAGTGTGGCAGATGAAGGATGGACATACATTTTGGGTGAGTTATGAGACAGGCATTGGGCTGAAGAATGAGTTGTAACATTTTAACCTGGTGCAACTCATCAACTCAAGCTCAGTCAGAACCCAAAGTCAGCAGTCATTTAAAACTAATTGGTTTTCTTTTTATTTAGCCTGACAAACATACAACTCCCAGGTGAGTACAGAGGCTGGTCTAGCAAGACGACTCTTCTGCAATATATCCTCTAAGCCAGAGGGGAAMCAAAGAGGGAGAGGAGCATTCCCATCAGGTTCTCAGTATAAACCAAGAGCTATTTTCCCTAACCTGATTCAGTGCAGCTTTTGAAGTCTTCAATAATCACTAGGTCACTATATGTTTTGACCACCTCACGTTATCCTGTTCAGAACCCTCCGGTCTGACAGACAACACTAAAAGACATGGTATGTCCACTCCTGAAATGTCAGCTCCTCATTCATGTACAAAGTTCACATCCCTCTCAGCACAGGGGGTATAAGGTAGAGTACCTGCTCAGCCATAACACAGGCCATTCGTGCAGTTCAAGACACCTGAGACAGTTCCCATCATCAGCTTTCCCACTGAATTAGTGTCAGTTAACGTGCATTTATGTCTGAAAAGGGGAGTCATATTCAGCAGCAACATCAGGAGAGTGACTCAGAAGAAACTTTTTGTTGGTCCAGCAGCATGATTTTGTCACCTATGATGACATTCTCAACTCAGTCTTCGATCTTTCCAAACAACAGGCCCATGCATGGCCAGCGTAAATCGCTGCTGTAGGGGCTTAACACAGCCCAGCAGCAACAAACAGAGCAGGTCTTCAATTGSACTTGCTGATGCCTTCAGCTGGGACGGTGCAGTGATTCCTGCCCCAGGACACCTGCCTGTCCCTCGTCCCAGGATTACCCAGTCTATGACTGGGAATAATAACCTCAAAGCAGAGAAGGATCAGCTCTTGAACTGCTGCAATTTACAGGCCAATATATGAAAGAAAACCGGAGCCAATGCCAGCTTACTGTAATATGCTGGGCTATAAATGGTAACAGTTCAAGAGCTGCTAGGCCATCCCTGCTCTGGAGCCAGCAATCTCAGGAGAAAGAAGCATAGGGGAGGGCGGGTGGTTGGGAGCAACAACACTTCAGCCATACCAGTTTAATTTGAAGCCATAAGTGAGTCAACACCTCCGCTGAAGTGATGTGAATCACCAAAGATTGCACAGCCTTTCCCTCAAAGAGGTCACTAGAGAGAAGGTGAAGATAAAACACAGAGAACACAGGCATTTGAAATGACACTCTCACAGTTCTTATTCATGCAACCCATACCCTGAAGAGCAGAATGCCACCTGAGCGAGGACAACATGCATAAGTAAGCGAACCTGAGTTATTTAAGGCCCTGCACTCATTTTGGTAAACAGATAAACACTCAGGCAGTTGACAGAGCTACATTGCTACATAGCATTGCCCAAGCCCTTGCCTCAGTTTTGCAGACGCTAAAATGGGGACACTATTTCACAGAGATACAGCTGGGAATCCCTTGATGGCATTTGGTGAAGGTTTTGGGAGTCTAAAATGCCAGGTGCCTTTCAGCTGCAAAATATTATTTAATATGACACAATTAGCGAGCAGCAAAAAATACAGGACCTCATGAAATTACTAGGGCTGTTTCTGTGCAAAGGCAATGCAGGCAATTGTCTGTGGCAACAGACTGCCAGGGTCAGCAAAACAGGCAAACAAGGGTAGCATAGACTTGGCTACGTCAGTTCTCCAGAAAGCCAGACCAGCTGTTTCTGTCTCCAAGAGAAATATCTCGGTGCCCAGGGCATTTGCTACTGCTGAGGAGGGGAAAAGAGTTTCCCCCCAGGAAGAGCCACCACTCCTCCCAAACCCACTGTGAAGGGCCCCATCACTGGAATCAACCCTGCAYAGCCATTTCTCCTGCCTCTCTCCCTGTGGGGGCAGGGGTGGCCTCTCCTGGCTGCTCACACTACGGGCATTCAAATTCAGCAGTGCCTATGCTGCTGAGAAACCTTGAACCAAGCCGGCATGTAATCATTTCCTATGTGAACGTTACCCACACAAGCCACCCATGAAAGCAAATACTGTGATTCACGTGACAAAGAACTACTACCTTGTGTAAGCCTTATAGGATCAGGTTCACAGATCATCCGTGATAGCCTAAACAGTTAGCATGTATGCGGTATCAGAAACAGGCACCGGAAGAATTTGCAGTTTAGGGCCTCTACCCAGCAATCCATGCTGGCAGACCTGTAAAGGGGTTTGGACATAGTACAATGAGCAATAACAGTAAACAATGGGAGAGAAGAGAGTGAGGGTCATAACTGCAAGACCATCTGGTTGTTTCCATTTGCTGTGTACACATCTTGCTAGTCCTGCCACTAGAAAGACAGAGAGGGTTGTTGGAGTACCGAGTTACTAATGAATAGTTGCGTTTGTGTCTTATATACCATTATTGATATCAATAGTTGTGACAGCATGTCAGATACTGTTTTCTGAGGAAGGTCAAAGCGTGAACATTTCTGACTGGAAATATRTCAAGGTGCAAAATAATTTGGTACATGTGACAATTTTGTTACAAGAATTTTAAGCATTATTTCATGGGTGGGTGTTCTTCCTTATCCTCTAAGATTTTCTGTAAGAGTTCTTAATTTCCTTGCCAGGATCATTAGCACTTGGATGGTCAAGCCCATAACTGGCATTCTAGGTACCAGGAAAAAAGAATAAATTACAATAAAATGAGGAATACTGTATGCTCTTTGGTAGGACATATGAAGGAGACTCGATTATTTGCAATTAGTCAATATGGATCAATATTGGATTTATCTTTAATGAATCTCCACTAAGCTTCCGAATCAATTAAAAGAAAAAAGATTAGGCAGATGCATCTTGCTCTGTGCTCTACCTGCAACCAGCTGTGGGCTTTACTAAACCACATGTGGGAGTGAAAACAGAGCCAAGGGCCCTTCTCAGAGAMTCACCTGCCACTTGACCATATGGTTTCAACCTTGGAGTCAGGTAGCAAGGGCATTCCAGCCTTTTGCAATCTGCGAGCTGACCGAGTGGGAGACATGCTCAGAGATACTGTAAACTATCCAGGAGGGGCAGAACCAGGTGTGCTGGTTTTGGCTAGGATAGAGTTAATTTTTTCATAGTAGCTAGTATGGGGCTATGTTTTGGATTTGTGCTGAAAACAGTGTTGATAAATACAGAGATGTTTTAGTTACTGCTGAGCAGTGCTTACACAGAGTCAAGGCCTCTTTTRCCACTCACAACCACCCCAYCAGCGAGCAGGCTGGGGGTGCACAAGAAGCTGGGAGGGGACACGGCTGAGACAGCTGACCCCAGCTGACCAAAAGGATATTCCACACCATATGACATCATGCTCAGCATATAAAGCTGGGGGAAGAAGGAGGAARGGGGGGGACATTCAGAGTGATGGCGTTTCTCTTCCCAAGTAACYGATATGCATGATGGAGCCCTGCTTTCCTGGAGATGGCTGAACACCTGCCTGCCCATGGGAAGCAGCGAATGAATTCCTTGTTTTGCTTTGCTTGCATGCGCAGCTTTTGCTTTACCTATTAAACTGTCTTTATCTCAACCCACGAGTTTTCTCACTTTACTCTTCTGCTTCTCTCCCCCGTCCCTCCAGGGCAGAGTGAGTGAGCGGCTGCGTGGGGCTTAGTTGCCGGCTGGGGTTAAACCACAACACCAGGGCTGGAAGTAGGGAATAGCACCTCTCTCTGTTAAAGAGGAAATCTTAGATTTGAGCATCTCCTCACTTAAATTAGTGTCGTTTCGCAATAGTTCCGTAAAGGTCAAGAGTGTAAAACTGCAGGAAATAGAAGATTCAAGCCTGAGGTTTGTTTGAACATCCTCCATCTGAATTCTGACAAGCCTGCTCCCCAGCTTAGGTACCCAGAAAACTTTTTCTAATCCATAAAAAGAAGTGAGGGGAAACTTTGAGCTGCTCAGGAGATAAATCCCACTTTCCATACCACTATTTTAGCAGACAAGAG
The DNA here is from genome assembly GCA_030449065.1 of Oceanodroma leucorhoa. NCBI lineage: Eukaryota > Metazoa > Chordata > Aves > Procellariiformes > Oceanodroma > Oceanodroma leucorhoa. Next base: position 20,019,709 of record JASVER010000006.1, on the reverse strand, counting down.
GATATAAAGCAGACTGCCAGGGGGCTCAAGGGGCTTTCTTTTCCTGAGGCTCATTTTTCATCACCAATCCTGAACAGACCCCAAAACTCAGACTAATTAAAGACAAATAATTAAGCACATTCAGACTGGGAAGGTTGGCAGACTCCCACTGTATTGTGAGACCACCTTGGCACTTAAATGGTTAGGGACTATATCCCACAACATCATGCTCATCTCATTGTGGTAGAGAGCTCTTGAGAATGTTATTAGCTGGGTGTTCGCCTTGCCGTTTTTCCACATGAGGCAGATGGGTAATTACGAAGCTAATAGTCTGATTGAGAGAAATCAGATGCAGTGGTTTGCCCAATTAGATGATACATTAGCTTCCTTCTTTGTAAGCAGCTAATGTGTGAAGCAAAGTGGTATTTTTGAGGGTCAGAATCCTTAAACAAGTGCCGAGTTGCAGATTATTGTGTCTCTCTTTTTTTTTTTTAATGGAGGAAAAGTGCTAAGTCTTCATTACTAAAAGCATAGAAAATGCAAATCAGGCTCTGAAACAAAAGAGTGAAGGGACAGGCGAGAATATTTGGTGTCCAATGTGTCAACCTACAACATCAATTACATTGAAATGCAATGCATGGGAGCCTAATCAAGGATAGTATAATTGTAATAATTGCATGCTTTTGTTGGAGAGCTGCTGCCATTGTTATTGTCAACCATTTGTTTTTCTCTATTGTTTAAGGGGAGAGTATTTAAAATATATATATTTGTGTGCATATATAACTGTATATAAATGACTGAAGAACAGCATAGGTAGAAGGTTGTGTTACTGTCCACAGAATATATGAAGTCTTTCTTATGCTTGTTCTTCAGATGGTGGAAAACCAAGAGCTTGAACTCTGTGAAGGCAGGTAACGCCCAAAACTGAGAAACGGACATTGATTTACAATCTCTGCCAAACAATGAGAGTTACTTTTACTTTAGCTGATGCATTCCCTTGTCCAGGGAGGCGAGTTACTCCTAGTGGCAAGTCATGAAGTGAGCCAGTAGTAAATCATCCAAACAATCCCCAAGACACCTCCAGTCTGCCTTCTCACTTCAGAATAAAGAGGGAAGACATCAAAATAAACAGTTTCTGTCTTGTCATATTTCCTCCAGAGCTGCAATCTGTTTCTGCCATTTAAAAGGATTTTTAAAAATCTACAATCTTGACAAAGGCATTCAAGATAAATGAACACAAAGGAGAGTACTGCATGGAAAAAAATGACAGCATGAGTTTACTCAAGATCTTATTAAGGGAGAAAGTGGCAGTAAGAGCCTCCTGTAAATGAACCAGTGATATTTTCTGTATCCTGAAGTTGGGCTGGAAATTCTCCTTATAGCAAAGTGCTCAACATTCAGATCAAATGAGAGGTTTATTTTCTCGCATCRCTTGGGCTTGCCAATAGGTTGAATCAGAGGCACAATAGAAATGGGCTAAAACATTTAACATAGCTGTTAAATCTCATTCTCCACAGCTAAAAAAGAACAATGCTGTACCGTCTTTACTGAGAATACACTCTCCTGCCATAGGAGGCTTTTCATATATCTCTAACAATCCTGTACATACTCCAAAACTCACACTAATTAAAAGCAAATAATCAAATACATTCAATTTGAAAAGTTGGCAAACTCGCTTGTATTATTGTGTTAGCACCTTGGCACCAAAATGATCACATCGTGCTAATCTCATTGTGCAGGAGAGCTCTTGAGCATGTTATTCAGTAGGTCTGCTCCCTGCCCCCCGCCTCCCAGACCCATCCCATCCTCCTCCACCGGCAGCACTCTTTCTTTAACTAGATAAAGAAATGAAAACGTAAGCAAAGATAAGCAAACCCAGGACAGTATTTTCATCATATTTCACTCAGAGGCAACCAGAACTTGTGCTACCTTTTACAGAGATTTCCTTTCATCCTGGTTTCAGTTCATCTCCACAGATACAGCTGGTAAACCTGAGAGATGCTTTAAAATACACTAAACAGACTGCATTTGTTTCTCACTAGCTCTCATATAACATTATTATATTATTGTACAGAGTACTTGGCTACCACAGCAATGTGAAGAGTATAAATGCAATAAATAAAAGACTACAATAGTTAGCAGCTTATGACTGACCAGATGAAGAAACACAGAAGGAAGCATCTTAGGATTTCTTCTCTTTGGAAGTCTTATTTTACACGTAAAATTTTTTTCCATTTGCTGTGCAATAAAAGCAAAGCTGTCTTTGCTAACAGCAATATAATATGAATTAAAAAACAATGTTTTTTTCATASACTGTGCAGAAGGCGGCTTCGTTTTCTTGACAGGCTTAATTTGTACAGAGAAAAACCTCTCTGTAGTGACACTTGTAAAAACATGCCTGCCCTCTTGGTAAGAGGTCACCACTTTCTGAAGGACATGATATATTGTAAACTTAGAATGGATGATATTATAGAAAGGCCGCTAGTTTTATGGCTGAAAAAAGTTGCACAGGACAGCTTATACATAKGGCATTTTTGAAGCATTAGGTCTCTCTGGGGACTATGTTTTAAGGTTGTGAAGTCTTTCGTATACAGGCCTGTGCACCCACCTGAAGCTAACGACTGACACCATATAGATGCCCATTTGYGCGCTATGAAGAATTATCAGTTTAATTTTCTGCAACCATCTGGGAGGAATTTTCCCCAAACAGTCCAACAAATCAAGACTGAACAAACTTTCATGAATAAAGATGTATTTGTTCCAGTGTTTCTAGCCACTGCATTTTTTGCAACTACAACATCCACCACAGTAGCTATGACCAAGAGCTGGGTATGACCATGAGCTGGGGTAGGTATGACCATTCAGCACTAGATTTTCTGCCTTGTTGGAAAGATAGGCTGGAGTCTATATATTTCTCCCAACATAGTCCTGTTCTGGGTTAAGAGGAGCATTATCCTTTCCCATAAATTTTTTGACTGGGGTCCTGTGTCTGTGCTTGGATATGTATTTGGTTATTAAACATATGATCCTTATCGGTCCCTTCCAGCTTGAGATATTCTGTGATTCTATGATATGGCTTACCATCCTCCATCCAGCACTTGCTGTGCAGGTAGTGGATTTTTGCCTGGGTTCCAGAACCTCTTCTGAGAAAGCACTCCCTCTAAAGGACAGTACATTAAAAGTCTGTGTCAGGAGAAATACATATTTTCTTAATTTCTTAACATTTATTGGATAAAAACACATTAAAATTAGGCAAGTGTTCATGATGCAGAAATGCAATGATGAAGACCACAGCGTTTCATGGAAAAAAAAAAAAGAGGAAAAGGGGTCACTGAAGGACCTTCCTGACAGGACTGGAAAGGTACCACTCAGCTTTTAGCACAAAGACACCCACAGGAGAAGATGGCACACTGATATAGTCTTTAACTTGGGAGGGTGCTACATAAGAGAGTCCAATTAATTTGTGACCTTCAAGAGAGTTAGTTCCTAATTGCCCATTTGCACTTCATGACCAAATAATGAAGGAAGCCCATAAGGCTGAGCCTCTTATAAGACAAAAACAAAACAAAAACTCTTGGAGAGTCAGTCCCACTATTCTCTTGGAGAGAATAGTCCCTGAACTTCATAGAGGTGACTGTGCTGTGCGCTGCACCACTTGGTATGCTCCCTCCCTGCTAGCAGGGTCTGCGGACTGCCCAAAAGCCTGCAGACAGACCTACATCTAGTGGGCCCGTGGAGGTAAAGCCAGACTCATTTTAGAGTGAGGCAGCACAGGGTGCCCAAATTGTCCCAGGGCAGCATGGTGAAGAAACACAGCTTCCATATACCCTGCTCCTCTAACTAGAGGTTTTAGGTAACTATGAGCCTGACTTCTTAAAACACATACTAATCTTCCTGTTGACTTCAGCAAGTTTAAATCAGGCACCATATACGGACAGGTCAAAAGTTGTATATTGATGTTATTTACATTAACTAATATTACATATTCATAGTACAATGTTTTGTTCATAAAGTTTGCAGTTAAATCTTGCTAAAAGGAAAACTGTGATTCTCAACAAATAAATAGTTATTTGACTAAGCAAGTTCTACTTTGAGTTGTTTCTAAATTTCTGTCTGTCATGACGAAAAGTTGATCAGCCAACACAAGAAGTATCAACAGCACTGCCCAAGCTTGGAAAGCCCTCAGTCTCCACAGGGAGGGCTCCCATTGATACTACCAGGAGAAATGCTTGTAGACATCAGGATAGCATATGGCCTCTGAAATCAATATTGGTTTGCAGCTTGACATATGGATGGATAGATACCACAGAGAGATTGAAATAAATATGACAAACTAAGTCATACAAAGAAAAACATGTATACACAATCACACTTGAACAGATGCTTTGGCTGAAATAGGTGATTTAGAGGAACACATTGTAGATCTAAGAAATAGAAAAATTAATTTAAAACTTACAGTAGCATAATGCATTTTTGCAAGCAAAACTGAAGGAAGATTCAGAGAAACTCCTCAGGGACAATGCTAAGAGAAGATACTGGTGAAGAAGTTGTTAATGAACCTGCTGTAGATTTAACAGCAAATCTAACAATACTTTCCTCCCCCAGTTTCCATATCAATTGGAACAGAGAGGTTTCAAAAAAAACAGCCCCGTAGCATGAAAGAGAAGGAGAAAGTGGAGTTCTCCTAGGCATTAAAATAGGCTGATGCAAACACTTCAGTCTTGTTTGTGGTTGAACGCATTACCCCAGAGATCTGAATGTGAAATCTGGACTTAAAGAAGAAAATCCTCATTTAGCAAAGAAAGGACTGCAATAGCTATGTGTGAAAGTTCTTCCAGAACTGTTTTCTGCTTACCATATGGCCAACTTCACCCACATTAATAGCAACTACTGAGCAAAACCTCAGCATTTTGAAAGAGAGACAGAGAAATGCAAGTCTCATCAGCAAGCATGGCCTAAGGAACACCCAGTTGCCTAATTACACTGATACTTCATCTTTATCTGATGCTAATAAAATAAAAATATCAGGAAGTATCAGTCCCGGAAAATTTGGAATAACTTACTTACTTCAGTGGTCTTGTAGCCACATTCTTAGTTTCAAACTATTTAAACCATTCCAGTGTCTAGTGTTGCAGATCTAGTGACTGTTAGAAGTCCTAAGGTCTTTCCATAGACTCATAACATTCAGGAGCTAGCAGAAACACCCTGTTTCTGTTACATGCACACTCACACATATGTCCCACAGGGAAGAGAATTCCCCCAGCCTTCCATCCCACAAAAAAACACTCTGCACCTGTGCTTAGCCCTGAAATGCAAGGAAAGAGGAGTGTGTTTCTGGTTTTCAGGGGAAACAGATATGCATCATTCACTCAGACTGCCATTAATTTACCCCAGTGGGAAAGAATTTTTTACCTCCCTTGTTTCCAGGGATTCAGGGGACTGTTTGCTATCAGCTGAGCCAGAAAACACGTTACTGCATCCCTCTAAAATCCAAATGTCTATATTTACAACAGGTGATACCATTTACCTGAAACGGGCTGCCTCACACTTTTCCCCACAGACCTCAGTAGCACAGCACTTGCAGACCAGCCCTGAGCAACACAGGGAGGAGTGCGATCAGCACCCACAGCTGCAGGGGCAAGGAACTTCCCTGGTAGAAGTCCCAAAATCTGCTCAGCAGCAGCTGAGACTACCCAGGCTTCTGTGTCCTGTTTATCTTAACACATGATCTTTTAGCTGGAAGACTCCAGCCAGGGCTTTCAAAGACTCAACTTTCACGTTGCAACAAGTCCTGAAACAGAGAGAGTTCTGAAATAAAAGACCTCACATATGACCTATTGTTTTATATTGCTTTCTCTTTACTGTTTGTTAATTATTGAAGCTACTACTATCTGAGTACGTGCTTTCTTTGCTTCAGCCTCCCTCTCCCWCATTTAGATCTCACAGTGAAAGCCAGAGTCCTGCCCATGCCGCAGTGTAGCCTGTTGGCAAAGAAACACCTCAAACATCACAGCCAGAGAGCACTGGAAGTTCATTGACACATCAGTAGGAAGAGGGGGCCTGCATTAGTTAAGAAACAGCTTTATACTGTTCATAAATGAACACTGTACTCATAAATGGACTCAGACCAAGAAAATCAAAATCTGATTTATCCAGAGGGTAGGTACTCCAGGAACAAGGCAATCATGTCTGAAATTGCCCTGCAGAAACATACRTCAGTCCTGAGCCACAGGAACCAACTTTAAATGCCTCCATATCACTGAGATTTTCCTAAAAATTTCCCATTGCTGTTACTGCTCACGGGAGCTCTAGCGTAGACAAGACATTCATCACTGCCAACATTTTTATGATTATGTCTTCTAGTCTTTCTGTTTTCCAGGTTGGATTACATTGCTTTGCTTATTCATCACTTTTACTTCTGGGAGCTGTGCTTGGACCTATTTAGTAACAGTAGGAAATTTTAATGTAGACAAAGCCTGCTCTGCTGCAATATCTGCTTAGCCCTTGGCCTCTCTGGTGAGAGCATCATCAAAGACGGCAGCTAAAGTAATGTGCAGATTAAAAATTGAACAGAGACCGCCCATATATTCACCTGCTTCAATGAATAACCTTCATACAGTGTAACAAATTTCTGGCTCACGAGAAGGCTAAACCAGCTATGGTTCCGTAATCCACCCCTAACTATCCAGGTCTTGAGAAAAGTAAACAGAAATTCTTTGCATAGGTGGGAATATTCCCTTTAAGACTTAAGCAGAAATGGTAAGCTTGTGTGTGAAAATCAACAAAACTAGCACTGGTGCCATTCAAATCCAGATTGTAGTTATATTTTGTATAGTATTTGGAGAATTTTTCAGTCTTACACCTGGCAAATAAAAAAATAAAAAATTACCAAAGTAAAGAACAGCTATGTTCAGTAAGCACTGAAGCCTGGTAAATATTCAGTTTTTAATGGCATTCATTTCTATTTTGTTCACTGAATTATTGGGCTGACCTTAAATTAGAGATCTGGATGGAGCTGAATTGAATATTGTGAAGATGAGTGTAATTACCTTGCTTCCCTTTATTCTAATTCATTTTTATTTTTTTTAATTCTTCATCTGTGTGACAAACTGAACATCAGAGCRCTTGTGGATTTATACTCACAGTAACAGAGAGCAGAACTGATAGGCCAGATAGTGGCACAAGGAAAGATATATCTGCATTGCGGTCAGGGGTGTGACTGCAGAACCTTCCTGCCTTCCTCTTACTGAAAGAGCTGTAGTTGTATATACTGTCCAGGCTTCAGCATATGCCAAAGAAGACTGCACAGAAGTTCTGGCACCTGCAAATGAGGCCCCTGCCTTCCCGGCACTTTCACCCGAACCAGCTACACCTAAGGCTAACTCAAGTGTACCTGCCCACCTCAACTCACAGCAGAGGCATGGCCTTGGGCTGCTTTTGGTCCGAGGTCCCTTCGCTGGCCCTGCGGACGTAACCCTTGCAAGCACACAAGCGTACTCTGTCATTCACTGCTCCATAGAGCCAGCCTGGCCTACACCAGTTATAAGGATGAAGTCACCCATGCTGAGCATCACAAGAGTCATACCACAGGCCACCTTTATTCTACGACCAGTATGGCAGGCTTGCCTTATGACTGACTAATGGATCTGGAGATCTGGACAAATAAATCTATATCAGACTTAAGTGTTCTTATCACCCTGTCCTTGAGCCTCAGCTTCACCACTTACAGTCAATATCTCTTTGTACCTTCTAATTTACTTCAAAAACTTCCTAAGGTATTTTTCAGGTATATACTTAAACCTTCAAATATTTCCTGAGCTCCTCTTACAATTAGTGCTCTCTGGCATCTACGTATTTGGTTGCTGACACCTTCTCTCACAATTACTTCTCTTCAGCCAACCTCATTTTGTGGAAATACGACTCAATATTCATTAAGTAACAACAGCCTTCCCTAGTTAGTCAGGGAAGCTCAGATTCACCAGTATGTATATAGATGCCTAGCAGAAGTAGATGTAGAAATAGAGAGACTCCAACTGGTTAATGCAAATCTATACAGCAGGCAAAAAGGAAGAAGGCCAACAGGAGCTCTTGATAGCCCTAAGAATATGTGCAATGGCCCTAGCTGTGTTTGATGGTAAATGTCACATCTCATGTCAGAGCCTGCCTGGATAAATTACCCCTGAAGACCATATTGCCTCAGAAGTTAAGTATTAGCAGCTGCATCCATGTCATTAACCCCTCACCTGCCACACAACTTTGTACTTGCCCAGGGCCAAATACTTTAAAGAAGGGTTGACTGATTTCAGAGTGCGGGGGTAAGAAAGCTGCAGGACATACAATGTACAGCAAAGAGCGCCCATGTACTTGTGCCCTTTTGTAGGACATTTGTGATGATGGCACTGAGTACTCCAGCAGTTTCAGCTGATTTGAAGGATAATACTCCTATTCAGCTGCTCAGCTGAATAGCAGGCTATATTCTGTGTTCTCCCAACTATTTTGTAATTATGTTTAAGTATATTGCTTTGTCATAATACCAAAGGTATGGGAAAATTTGTCTACATTATCTTAATTGTTTCTTGGCTGCGTACATTTTTCTAGTAAGTAAACTTGAGAAGCATAACTCGACCCATAGTGCTTGAGGTAAGTGTACAGAGACAGTGTCAGTAGGAAGGCTCAATTACAATACAAAGGGCAAATCTGCAAAAATCCTAACSCTCAGCATGAACTGAGATTTAGTCCACAGACAGCAAATTCAGTAGTAAAAGCATCCTAGAACATGGCATCGAGCTCCTGATGCCTAATGTAAAAATGTAGAAACATCCATATCAACTCCAACCTGAGAAAATGGTCTCATTATTTTATGCCAGCATAATAGACTGTGTCCAGGATGTTCTATTTTAGCCTTCCCATAATGTCCAAGACTTCACAACCATATTTCTAAAAGCACAATATCTTCTCTTTTGCCTGCCATTCTATGGAAACTTTTTTAAAGTTGGCTAACTAAGGGCCACGGCCATAAACTTTGATCCACAAATGAATTCACCCTAAATGTGAAACAGTATAGGAGGGATTTACACTGTCTAACTTAAAAATCTAACTTCAGGTGCCCATATTAAGACCCTACATAATCAAGAGAGAGAGGTGAAACAGGCTTTTCCAGAAGGCCATTCCAAGGAGTGAACTCCAATGTTCCACAATTACCTCTAATTTTTTAAAAGTTTTGGTTCTATTCTTCCTTTTGCCATTTGAAACATTTTTAAAAGCTGAGAAATTTAGAAATGTGGAAAAATGGATCAAATGATCTCTGGAATAATTCATTTAACTGCATTTAAAAATCAAAAATTCAAAAACAAGAGAAGAGAAATAACAAAAATGGCAAACTATGAAAAATGCACCTTTTAAATTGAAATTAAAATGTCAATTCCATGAAGTCAAAGGAAAATAACCATTAATACTGACTAGGAACAAATTAAAAGTATTTTCCTATGAGAAAAGTTGGTCTTCGGTAAATATATAAATACATACATATACATATATATGGCTGGAACTTTGTATTACAGCTTCAAATAACACAGAAGACCTTCAAGGAATCGATTTAAATACAGTTAAATCCTATCACCTGAAACAATCAGAACAACTGATCTCAGACCCCAAATTGTAGAAGTGTCAATAAAAAGCAGTGAAATAAGACAGAATTTTCAGCCATGTTAAGCAGAAGAATAACGGAAAATCACAAATCCTGTAATCATGGAATGTTAAAAAAGGCAGAAAGGAAAAGTTCATTATAACTATGCAACAAAGCAAAAGTCATATCTGACAACAGTAATGAAATTGGTACCTGATTTCTCAAGTCATACAAAAGCCACTCCTTCCACAAATCCTACTAAGTTGTCTAGACATGAAAGCATAGGCCCCAATACATGCTTTCCAATATGTAACATCTAATAGCTATCAGCCCMTATGGGTAAGATTTGGACTGATACTTCAGAGTGCATGTTTTCGGAAGAGCATTCTTGGGCTCCCTGATTCACACTCGTACTTCCTCTCATATTATCTCATACAAAGTCCATGTCATCTCTCTCAAGCTAAATGACCTAGCATGGAACTATTTTGGTGTAGTGTGATAGCATCATTAGATAAGGATGAGTTCAATGTGTTAATTTGTTTTATCTCTTCCTAATACTCTGTTTAAATAAAACCACAGCCTGATCTGAACAAGGGGATATAAGTCACTCGAGACAGAATAAATTCTACTGTCAGAGAAGAAAGAGAAAATAAGTGGACCTTCACTGACCTCAGAATACCCAAGACAACAGCGAGCTTCAAGACATTGCTGCAGACAGGAGGTGTCTCTAATCACACTGTTGGGCCTCACTGTTACAGTCAAACAGGAATCACTGAAACACACTCTGTCGTTGCCCAAGATAGAAATAAACCTGCTAGCATAATGTCTAGAGAACATACCGTGCAAGACAATACAGACAGCACAGACTGAGCGATGGAGGGAAGGGAGAGAGCAGAGAAGAAAGAACTGGGAAAGTAGCATTTTATCTAAGCCAATCTTTTTTTGAAAACCCTTTATATGCACAGCCCACAGATACTTTATTAACAAAACCAGAGAGCTGTATTTAGATACAGTGCAAATATTGCCTCTCTGTCACATATCTGCTGAAGCACGGGCAGACATTTGTCCCCGTGACCCGGGTGGGAGGGTTAGTGGTGTACACCCACACAAGCTACACGCACTGCTTCTCTCTGCATGGAAACCAGGCCAGGAGGAAGATGTGATGCCCCAAGGTCTGGCCCCCAGGTGGAGTCAGGATGTAGTCAAAGCTTCACATCATGAGGGAAGTAGCCCCAGGCCCAGTAAGAGAAAGCTTGGCTACCGTACTATATCCTACAATACAATATCATACACTATTCCTCAATAAGCAGCTCCCTCCTTTACTTCAGTATGGTCAGCTTTGGAAGGATACATCAGTGCCAACACACTTGTTGCACTTGTAACTCATCCAGATATGACATGCCTAGCAGAGTCTGACTAAAAGATTGTGACCCACATTTTCAATATTCTTCCACTTCTTAGGTTAGCACAGAAAGGAGTGCAAAGATGCTGCCTTACTCTATTCTGTTTCAAAGAAACAGCTGGGACCTGGAAAGTCTTCTTCAGCTGCCCTAATTAAAGCTCTGCTGCTTGGATCTTGCAGAGGGTTCATGGAAGAGAAGAATCAAAGCAGACCTAACTAATGCAGCAGTAAACGCTCAAAACTGGTGTGAGAATGTCAGAAGCAAGTACAACTCAAAGAACATGCACAAAAATTATTCATAAAACCTTGTCATTTCGCACCATTATTTCCCTCAAAATCTACTACAAGCTTTTGAAACATAAGATTACTCCATTTAACATATTAAAACTGCTCCGTACTTAAAGCTATTATCATCAATGGACCTGAACATAGAATCATGGAATCATAGAATCACCAAGGCTGGAAAAGACCTCCAAGATCATCGTGTCCAACCATCAACCCAGCACCCATGTCCACTAAACCATGTCCCGAAGTGCCACATCYACACGTTTTTTGAACACCTCCAGTGATGGTGACTCCACCACTTCCCTGGGCAGCCTGTTCCAATGCCTGACTACCCTTTCAGTGAAGAAATTTTTCCTAATGTCCAATCTAAACCTCCCCTGGTGCAACTTGAGGCCATTTCCTCTCGTCCTATCACTTGAAGAACATGCTCAGCTACGTCAGATCTCTAAGCACTCAGTGGAGAAATACCCATTTCCAGCAAGCCCCACAAACAAGAAAATAGTGTCAGATCTAATTCCTCCAACTCAAAGAAGCAATTGCACAGTTTACCATCTTTTCTAATTCCCATTTAGAAATTAATGGAGAGGCTTTTAATAGATTCTTTTTTGGCTTTTTCTAGAGTAAAACAAGAAATTACTAACAAACTGGAATTTATTAATAAATCATACAGGAAAACATTAGAAAAGCAGTATTTCATGTTCTTCATCCTCCTTGAATGACAGACCTGGGTACGAGCAGCAGAACAACTTTTTTCCAGATGAACAGCACTCACCAAAACAGAAAGAAAATTATTATCTACTGCTTGCCCACAAGATGATGTGCAAGTTTGCAGTCTTGTAATGTTCAGATACTCAAACTCAAGGATCTACCTCAAGCATCTGAACCGAAATGTATGCTCCATAATGCCAGATCCTATTTGAACACAGGATCCAGGTTTTACAGCAAAAACTCATTGGGTGACATTTGTACAGGCTGAAGATGCAATCTTGGCTGAAAAGTCTTCCTTCTGAATCCAAGACACAGCAGTTCTCTCCAAGACAATGTGCTGTTCCTCTGAGCCTTCCTGCCTAGACAGTACGTCTGGCCCATCAGTAGCTTCAACTAAAGATTTCTGGGAACATCTTTCTGTAGATATGGGCTTAAATTGCAAAATCTGGATTTTCAATCAACAGGTCAGATTTGTAAGCAAATGTAAGCACCAAATTGTAATGAAGTTTGTTCTGTAAGTCCCTATAAAAATGCAGTCATAAATGCTTCAGTGTACCTATCGTTACCCCCACAATTCTCCTCTGTGTTGCTAGTAAACTCAGAAAAAGAAGAGATGATTCTTCAAAGGATTTCTGGCTTATTTCTACAGTGCCAAGTGCAAGTCTTACTAGCTTCAGGATTTCCCTCTGAGTAGCAGTAAGGCTTTATTATCAAGCAGCAATCTTTAAAAAACAGCTATTAATAACTACTTTGCCAACAGATTTTAATTGCAATGGCTAAAAGATGGTCGACTGCTAAGCAAATTGGGCAACCTAGAATGTATTTCTAATACTCCAGTACATGTACCCATTCAGACCTCCATCATGCAGCTGAAGCCTGGGTTGCAACCATCCAAATTGGCTATCCTGTGGCCCCTAAAACATCCCAAGAGTACACACACTTCCTCCACAAGACCAGACTGACACTTTGCAGTATGAAATCTGGACATTTGCAAAGCTGGCTACAACCTTTATTTCCTTCTCCACTGTTCCAAGCCACACTGAACATACAGGAAGACAAGTTGAAGATTTGTAGGTGAAACTCAAATTTGTCAGTGGGTCAGCTTTCTGTCACAGCTACAGATTAAGGGGCATTTTTTTGACTTCTTAAAATACAACATGATAAACTGAAATGCCTGTAAAGAACTTGCTATGGTCTAGTAGATTCACACCTGAATTATATATTCAGACCTGAATTATTTTCAGCATTAACCTGTGTTATCACAGTGGAATTATTGGGGTGAGAGTGAGTTCACACTTCTGGTTGCCTTTGTTTCCAATGGTCATTGATATCAAAAGCCATCTCACATCTGCTGTGAAAATAAATAGTGTCATCATTGTATTAGGCATTTTTAAGGTATCTAAATAGCTATTTTCCCTAATAGACGGAATCAAAGCCTAAATTCTAGACAGTACACTTCACTGATTTGGACAAATAGCAAGTTCCGTGTGTCTGAAACCTTATCTATTATTTTCTATTATGTCATCTCAGCTAGCAAAGATAAGACCTCTCACTACAAATCTCTCAGTCCTCTCTAAAATTCTTAGACTATCACAGATATAACTCTATACTTCATGTCTTTTCAACTAATACACTCCTCCCATTTCAAATAAAACCTAAATAAAGAATAGAAAATAAACTACTCTTGCGCTAATAGACCACATTCTGAGCTTGTTARCAATTTGGTATAAATTGAATTGCAGAAAAGTTATGTCAGAGTAAAAGAGGGAAATCTCATGTTCTCAACCAGGCTTGAGCCAGCAAAGCCAGTAAATGYTGAAAATCTTATAAACAGCAAGGGTAGCTGAAAGGGTCAGCTTTAACTTTCTGATGTTAATTGGGAGATGTCTTTCATATTTAGTGATGGCAACTCACACCACTAAAGCAATGGGAAGAGGCACAGTGCATTAGATACCTCGCCAGAGTCCATTGCTTTAGAGGGTAGACAGCTGAGATCGACAAGCAAAGTGTGTTTTGTAAAAGCCGGGTATTTCCATTAATGGGTTTGCACCACCATAGATTTTTGAGTTTGGGAGATATTTTTCTTGTAAATATTCATCTGGCTTTAAATGTAGCCAGACATATTCTTCTTCTCTGATTTCCTAATCTGCATCCAGTCATAAGAACTGCAGCAAAACATGGCTCTAAATAGAGATATTTAACAAACTATTGAAACCCTACTTCCGTTTAAAAAACTTTACTGTATCTTAAGACATTTGTTTCTGCAGTGGGGCGACAGGGTTGTACAAGGCTGAACTCCCAGGTTCTCTCACTCACATCTATCTCCTTGTACATCAGATTATTTCTGCCAAGCTGGTTATATTTTTTTCCAAGCAAACCCTAACTATCAGGGAGGTCTAACACGCTGTTCCTTTACCATCAGCTTTGTTTYCAAACATACAATGGTTTGGCATGACTCCAGTCACCACCAGGTGATTTTTGGCCCTTGCCCTTTTTATTATCTGGTATCTCTTAGGGAACCACAGATGAAACCAATAGAAAAGGAACGAAAAAGAAAAAGCAGGAAAAAAGAAAGAGCTTCTCCTTTGCTTTCCTGGTACCATGACATCTTGCCCTCTTGCATTATATATTTTTGTCCAGCTGATGCTTTGTCCTAGTGGAATTGTGGTTCTAGTATTAGCTCCAAATGGTAGGCAGGCATTTTCATTAAAAACAATTACTATTTCCAAACAGGAGCTGGTTCCTCAGTTCCAGCCATTCTTGCTGTAAAACGTTCAGCTGAGAGGAGCAGATTGTTCCTGCTGAAAATGAATGGAATCTGGCAGGAAAACCTCATGTTTTTCCAATCCTAGTTTTTTTACAAAGAAAACACTGGGATCTTGTTGAAAAATTACAATTGTTTTGGTGGGCACATTATTTTTCTCAGTTGAACTGTTTCCAGCTATAGGAGACAAGTTTTGTGCATACATGTGTGTGTGTGTGAATATATAGATATATATCTACACATACACACAAGTTTTTGTATATAATTGCTATGTAAAAAATGATTAATAAGTCAAGAAAGAGTAAACACATTTTTGTTATTAAAAAGCATTTATGCAAATTGATTTTTTTAGACAGCTTCCACATTATGAACCTTCAAAAGAAAGTCAATGAGTAAAGTACTATATCACAATAACAGCTAGCCTCATTTTTAGTACTAGGAGAAGAAAGAGGCCAAGGTGACTGAACTGTTTATCCCTTGGTTGTTCTCACTAACTTAAAAACATTGTCAGACTGAATTATTCTGATAAAAATATCAAAGGATAGAAAACAGAAGACGCTATTACATTCATGAAAGGAACAAGTCGCAGAGGTCCCCATATTGATCACCCATATGGATGCTGCCATTTGGTAGTAAGTGATTTTGTTTAGCTCAAACAGAAATAGATAATAGGTCCGGCTGACCTTGTGTCCATATGGGGGTGGAAACACCTCCTTCTACTAGTTGCTTTTTTCCCTTCCATATGAAGCATTCATCCCAGAGCCAGCAGACAGTGAGTAAGATGGGATGCTGGTGAGTCTTGTGCCTGCTGCACCTTGAGAGTTTAAGGGCACTTCCCAGGCAAAGTTCAGCCCCCATATTGGCAACAATGCATTGCAACCTTCAAGTCCACCTCCTCTGCCAGGTCCTGACCCTCTGTGCCAACAAACGGGCTGGATCCAGGCACTTTAGCTATGGCATCTCCATCCACAATCTTTAAGATGATCCAACTGCCTTGACTTGCACCTGACAATCAAACTCAAAATGGGGCAGGAAAGGGACAGCAATAAAACTTTCTTTACAAAAAATGTGCAGCAACCTAGTACGGTAGCATAGACCAGCCCAAGAGCTGATCACTTCAAGGATATGGTGCTCAGCCCTCTGATGCACTTTGATCACAGCTGCACAAATGTAACAAGTAATACAAACCGCCCTTGAATTTCCTGAGGCTGAGAAGTTGAGTCCCCAGTGAAGCCAACTGCAAGTCACTGATTTTCACTAGTCTTTTGCGTCAGCTTTTGACCCAACATCAATAAGTGACAAAGAAAATTATAATGGAAAGGATGACAAGCAACTGCTCATTTTAAGAGTGATCACCTGATAGAAAAAGGAAAAATAAGAAGCATTTCCCTTTTCTGTTATYGTCCAGTTAATAGAATTTGTCTCCCTTTCAGTTGTTCTTGCCCAGAATTTCATCATTATAATAATAAAATTAGGTAAGTTTACAGCCAAAAAGAACCTCAAGAGATTTGCTGGCCCAGCTCCTTGCAGCCAGGCAGGATCAACTACACCTAGACCTTCCCTGATGGATAGCTGTTCAACTTGGACTTAGAAACCTTCACAGAAGAGTCCAAAACATCCGTTGTGAGTTTGCTGTTTCAATTGTTTGTCCTGGAAATTAGCTTGCAGATCTACCCACCCAGCACAAAAGCTACAACAAAACGAAGCGTAGCATCACTTCTGCCCTCTCTGCCGTCTTCTGGCCTCAGCACACTGCTCCGCTTAAGCCCTAAAACCTCCCTGGGTGCACAGGGGTCAGCAGCTTCACACCGTAGGGCTGTGGCCCACTTACTGCTGTCCCAGCCCTAAGATCCCAGCTGCCTTGCATTGCAGAAGGGCCGTGGTTTCATTGCTTTAATAGGATACGGGACTTCACAGTCAGAATTTGAATAGCACAAAGTACTTCGAACAAGTTCACTCTTCTTCTCATTTCTTAACATAATTTAAAATCAGACACTAAATAAGGTGTCAGCAGGCTTCCCACAAGGATCCAGCTGTTAAGCCTTTATTGTTGTGTTTGCTTTGAAGTCGAGAGGAAAAAAATTCTTGTTTGCCAACTTACAATTCAAAAAATGCCAGAAGAACCTTCTTGCAAACAAACAAGATGCAAAAGAAATGCTAGCACCAAAGTGGCGCAGTCTGTGAATTATGGAGTTATGGAATCATTTTGAAAGTAAATTGTATGATACATAAATGTTCATAAAATTCTTTCTGTAAATAAAATTAGATTTCTTCCACAGACAGGGAGACACAGATCAGAGGTACCAAATGCTGTTTATGGTCAGCCATCAAGGACTGTTTACTTTGTACATAGGTATGCAGCACACAACAAAAGAGAACATTCTAGTGTTGAAGAACTATATAATAAAAATGAGGGGAAACCTTCTCTTTTTGTAAAACACAGCTGAGTCCAAAGTCTTGCAACTCATACTGCATAACAAAACTATTTCTGTCACTTGCAAATCAAGAAGCCTGCCTTCGTCAGCCATTTGCACATGTAAGAGATCCAGAGTGTGTATTGCTCAAATGAGTCAGTCATTTTCTTGTGAAATAAATTAAAGCTCTGATCACTGCTGGAGTCCTTTTGTGTTGTTCCGGCAACTTCTTTATATTTTCTATTTGTATCGGTTTTGTCTGATTTATACCATTCTGCAATGATTTAGCCCAGCAGCATCCATTTTACAGAAAAACAAAATACAGCAGGGGCACTAAAGTGGCAGACACCAGATACCAACCCATCAGTTCAGTTACATGCACCAGAGCATTCACCAGCACCTGAATCCATACCTGAACCCAGCTATACCCGCTAAGGGCCTTGCACTTACATGTGGAAAACACCTCATTGTAAGTGCTGTTTCTGTTTTCATTGTGTGTACATAACCACACACACATATTTTTCTGTGAGCACCTCGTAGGCCTGAGGATGGCTCTTACGTGTAAATGCAGAAAGCCATATTGCAGTTTGCTATTTGAAAAGTCCTTTTGGAGCACTACTAAAACCAAGCAGAAAACAAAAGCTACATTAAAGTAGAAAGAGCCTGATGTGGCTGTTGCAACTCAGCTGTTGTGAGGTACCTCCCACCCTCTGAAGGTGTGCTGAGCCTGCAGCACAAGAACATATCACTGGCTGACCACCCGCCCCACCAGCAGACCTCACAGCCACAGCCTGAGAGCCTCAGCCTGTGGCAGCAACTCTGTGGGAACACCAGGACCAGCAAAGAAAGAACATAAGGAAAAGCTTTTCCAATATGCATATAAGATCCAGACATCAAAGTTCTTCATTTAGACTTAGGAAGAAGATTTGGTTCAGGCAAGCTGTCAAACCCCATACAGCCCTCCATCCTTGTAAGGTTCTTCCTGAGAGTAATTAGACCATTGTATCTTCACAAGCACACAGCTCTGGTAGGTAGTGCTCTTCAGCCATATCAAGCACACGAAGGAGCCACGAGGCAATGGCACTCTTGTGATGACCTAAACTATGGGCACATGTCCTTTTCCTCACCCAGAGTTTAACACTCACAGCCAACTCTGCACCTCCTGGTTTTTGTTTTATCTTGATCTGCGGACGACACAGCGTGTGTGAGCACTCCCCAATTCACTCCAGGTCAAATATCCCAGCTGAAACCACGATTTTCAGTTGTATAAACCGACCTGGTTAATTTTCCCTTAAACAATTTAAAGAGTCAAGAAGCAGTAACCTCTGAGGAGGGGGGCAGTAATTCCTTCTATTGGCACATCTAGATTCAGAGGGTGATAAACCATCTTTGGCCATAAGGGTGAAAGATCTGCATCCATAAAGATGAAAAATCTGCAAATCCATGGAGCTCTTCCATTCCCTGAGCAGAAGTCTGAGTTGTTTTCCTGCAAGGTATCTCCAACTCCAAGCTTGAATGGAAATCAGACATCACCAGTCCTGACCCCATTGAAGTCAAAGACAGTTTTGTCATTGACTTTAATGAAACTAGGATTACCCTAGGGTAAGGGGCATTGTGTTTTTCAGCAGCCACCCATGTGGAAATTTTGCTTAGATGACTGACTGCCTGGAAGGTAGCAGTACTAGGCCACAAAATACCAGAAATGTCTGTGTTAACCCACATAACACCAGCATTTGAAACTGCAGATACCGGAGTACACTCTTGTCCTCTAGAAAGAGTATGTTCCTATACCCTTGGCTTCTTTACTCTACCTGAAGCTGGTTATGCACCTGATGTACCTAACCTGTTGTTCAGCTGTGCTACTGGGTCTGACTGTTTATCAGGAAACATCAGAGAGGTTTTATGTTCTCACATTGTAAATAATGTGACAGACCTTGAAAATATAATATGTCTTTTTATAACTACTCTATGCCTTGTGAACGAAAACTCCTGAAACTAGAGTTGAAAAGAAGCTATTACATTCATGCTTCATRTTCACTCAAATTCTGATAAAAAATCCATTTACAATGTATGTTCAGAGCATAGCAAAATGGATAAAAATATAGGAACCAGGAAGCTAAAGAAGAATCTAACAGCATGCCTAGGAAATTCCTAAACTAATTTCAGGAATTCATCTGGTATTTAGGCTCCAGGCTGAACACCCTTCTGAGCTCAAAAGAACCAATATACATATGCAAAGGTATTTCAAAAATGCATCTCTGAGCTGTGAGTCTGAACCAAAGTTCTTGTTATTACAGAAATGCAACAAAACTCCTTAGCAAGATTGCCTGCACACTGGCTTTTCAGTATAAGGAGTAATACCCACACTTGGTAACAGATGCATATAAATTTGTACACATGCAGATTTGGTTTGGTATTAAAAATGGCATGAAAATGCATACTGTGTAAACTTAAAGACCACATTGCAGTACAACAAACCTTGTGCTTAGCCGAGCTGTTTTTACCTGCTCTAGTTAGAGAGGGCCTCACAAAAATAAAAAATAAAAAATAAAAATTAGAGATGGAAGCAAAACATCAGAAAATGCAGAAGGTTTGTAAAAAAGGAGGAAAGACAGAGAGATCCAAATTTCAGGCTTTGTATCTTGGGCTTCTTTCTAGTTCAGAAGCATCCAGAACAGCTTGCACAAGGTGGGTTGCTTCTTTCAGTTTCTTCAGTCTAGAAATTAAAGCAGGAGAAAGGGTGCCTCACAAAATTTTCACCATTTCCTGCTTCTCC